>CM046367.1:7099972-7338328 GCA_025413025.1 Ficus hispida
CTCATAATCTTATTGAATATACAGGTTTACAGCATCAGCAAGATCTAAACTCAAAAGCTTATCTCTTTACCATTATTTGACCTTGAGAAACAATCCAAGCTATATTCCACTTCATGCATTTCCTCCAAGTAAAAGTAAGAAGAAAATGCAAAAGAAAATACAAAGTAAGAAGAAAATGCAAAAGAAGATGGACAAAGACATGATTTCCTCCCAAGTAAAACCAATGTGTACAATGAAAATCTCTCTTTCCATTCTGTTGAACCTCCATCATATAAACAACGCATCAAATCATCATAGCTCTCTTTCCCTTATTCAACCCGCAACCCGTAAATATCCGTACATAAATGCTTTATCAGAATCTTCTCAAAATCGTTCTAACATGAACAAAGCACCAAGTTTTGATCAATGTTTTGTACTTCCTCCATCCATTGAAGTGTTTCCCAATTACCTTCTTGTAACTAGGCCTCTGCTGAACCAAAATCCAGTACTCGGCTATGTTTGGTCGGCTGCTTATATACTCTTCCTCCAAATTCAAGAGCACCAACCGAGAAAGCACCGGAATGAGCATCACATCTGCCATGGTGAACTCTTCGCCTACTAAATACGCTGTTTCATTCAGCTGCATTTCGACCTCGTCGAGAAGCCTAATTAGATGCTCCTTGTCCCGCTCCAAAACATCCGGGTTCTTCAACTTCTCTTCTGTCTCATGTGCCTCTTTTAGCTTGCTATGGTAAGCGCCTGCAAGATCAGGAAACTCAGCCATCCGTGCTATGATTACGCGCCTTATGAACTTGGAAACATAGTCACGGTACTTGTCGGGAATGTGGCCAAGGGTGAAGAACTTTGGGTTCCATTCTTGTATCTTCTGCATCCATTCAATGACTTCTCTGCTGCTAACGATGATCTTATCACCACCTGAGGAGACAATCGCAATCCTCTCGACATACCTGAAAATTACATCAATAGAACTTCGTCATCTTCCCTTGTTCAACTGAAAAGGCCAAATACATGAACTTCCTCTTTGCCTTAAAAAAGGGTCACTTTTAGCTTTGGCAATTGACGGTTCAGACCCCTTTAATCACATTCTGATTCATCGAGATCCTTTATTTCCATTCCCTGGATTCTCTATGGAGTTGTCACAATTGCTTGCACAAATTCAATTATTTTCATATTTCAGATGACCCAAAAGAGAGGAAAAATAAATAAATAAATAAAAAAAGGGGTGAGCCTAAAACATACTGGATTATATCAATAGTGGTGAAGATGATGTGAGCACCATTCTGAAAAACAGGGAGTTTGGCACTCGGATTCATCCTGAAAAACACGGCGTCCATGTTCTTCCCGGTTATCGGATTGACATGGAAGGATGTGTAATCAATGCCCTTCTCTTCCAAAGCAAGTCTCACTCTTTGACTATCCGAAGAGTATGGATGATGATAAAGCTGCATTATCTCATCAAAAATTGAGATCCTTTTGTATCACCTTTAAATAAGCACTATATTATGGCCTGCAAACCGGAAGAATAGCAGCAAAAACATTAACCAAAAACATTTATGCAAAATTCTCCTCAAATCCTTATAAACATAAGAAAACAAATTCATCAACATAATTACTGAAACTAGAAAAGATACAGAAATTCCAAATCCAGAAATGTAAAGCAAATTCTTGCTAACCTTCTAAGAATTGGAAAAGAATTCATAAAGTAAAATTTAAAAGATCAAAATGAGAAAACCCAGTGATATTTCTAGCTTTTTCCGAAACCGCACATGGAAATTTCCAATTAAGATCAACGTAAAGGAAACAAAAGTCAACAAGACCTCAAAAGCACGGTTCAACTTCAACTTCAACTTCAACTGAAAATTACACACCTAGTCAACGAACCCAACAGCCAAAAACAAATTTTTTATAAAAATAAATAAAAATAAACAAGAACTGACGAGGAAAGTCGTTGGAAATAAAATTGAATACGACAGTAAATTAGACTTACGCAGAAAACTGTGAGAGGCCTTCTTCCTGAAACTGTTTGATTATAAGAAGAAGAAACTTGAAAAGTGCCAAAAAAGGGTAAAAAGGAAACCAGAGAACACTAAAAATGAGAACTAATTTTGGGAGGAGAGTTTTCGAGATTTTGTGCGAGCACTTGAAAGGAAACCTTACGCCACTTTTTATTTATTTATTATTTTTTTTTTTTTTTGTTCTACATGCGAAAAGCCGAAAAGGGTACTCGAAAGTAGAGAGAGAGAGAGAGAGAGAGAGTTGTAGAGAGAGAAAGAAAGGCGATACATACGACAACTAGGAGTTATATGCCCTCCAGATGTTTGCTTTTGCAATATAGATTCAACAGTTAAAAAAAAATAAAAGCTTATCAACAGATATTTTTCATGTGTTAGACAAATATATGTCTAAATCTTCTGATATTAATTATATCCAAAAAAATAAAATAAAATCTTCTGATATTGTAACGTTAGTGATTATGATAATAAATAGTCGAATCAAAATTTTCCTTTTGGAGTAATGAAGTAATATAACAAATATTCTAATGATGTAATAGCTGTATTGATTTGGCTTTCCAACCGTTAATGAGTATCTTCCAAGTTTATTACAAAGGAAAACTAATGCCAAACAGCTCAGTAGTGGCGTTACAAAGAATCATTTACTTTGTGAGCAGACTTCTAATTTTATAAAGCACCAAATATCTCTAATGCATTCTCAAACAATGACACAAACATAATAAAGTTTCTTCCTTTCTAACTTATACATATTGTTTGCTATTTATTCATAGTCGGTCATAATCAAATTAAAAAGGTCCAAATAAAAGAGAGAGAGAAAAAAAAACAAAAAAAAAAAAAAAAAAAGAAGAAGAAGAAGAAGAAGACATGTGACGGGTCATGGTTGGGGTAGGCTCCCTCGCACATGGTGCAATGCAAGTCGAAAAAAGTCGGTGGTTTAAAGGAATATAACTTTTTAAAATATAGAAATTTTACTAAGTAGGTAGTTTTCTATAAACACTTAAGATAAGTAATTTATTTACAATAATAATATTAAGGCAACTATGCTATTAATATACTTTCTAAATAAATTATTTATTATAGATAATCAAATATTTTAAAAATATTTCACACGAGAAAAAGCTATCCCGTGAATATAACTAGCAAGCAAAAACACAATAAACATGGTTGCAAGTATAGTTTAATAGGAATTTATTTATTTGACTTCACCTAATAGAATTTGAATCCCTTATTCAAGTTATTTACCCAAAAAAAAAAAAAAAAAAAAAATACACGCACAATGAACTAGACTATGGGCTATACTGTAAAGCCCAATTAAAATAACCAGACATGATTTGGGCAGGATAGGCCCATTTTGTGTATGGGCTTTATTACACACAATCTTTCTGGCCCAAATATATCTTTCCACACCCCAACCTCCATTTTCCAGCAAAACTTGTTGGAACAGCCCCTCTCAACTTAAAAAACGGGGGCAAAAAAAAGAAAAAAAAAAAGAAAAAAAAGAAAAAAAAAAAGGTCTCAATCTCAGAGGAAGAAAGTGGGGAAAATAAATGCTGAAAAATCTTCCAACACACGACACTCTCCAGTGAGAAAATTATGAACCCACCGACACATTTCAGCTGTTATTTTTTCTAGTTCAACAAGGAGAGAGTTTCACTTGGTACACCTGAATACAACAACGAGGTAACTTCCTTCTTTTAGGGGGGGAAAAAAAAAGTGAGTAACTTTTATCCTTTTAGAAAACAAAGAGAATTTTACGGTAAGATATGAATACATAATCGAACATTCTATTTTGATTCGTTAATGTGTTTTAGATTTTTATCTGTTTCTATATAATTTATATCTTGACTGAATTCTGACTGATTGTAACGTTCAGAAATATAAATTATCGATAGAGATACTCTATCATAAAAAGCTTCTACTAATGTAGGGAAAAGGAAAAAAAAAAAAAAAAATCGGCATGCACCGCTGATATTTTCAACAGGTGTCAAGCTAGAATTGGTTGAGAAGTTCGAAAATCCTGCCTTTTTCAAGTATAATAACCCTACGTAAGGATATTTCTAAAAAAATCACGTGTGTGGAGGAAGATATATTACCAACTATGAGCATCCTGCATTAAATAGGAGACATAAATGTTGACCCACCAGAACTGAGCTATAGTCACGTTCACCCCATAATCTGCTCCTTTGCCTCGACAAGGAAAACACTTCCCTTTCAAATTCGGCACCGTCTAAACTTGTCATCGACATTCATCCCTCTTAGTAGGTGCCTCCTCACCCTTAAATTTGCCTCTCTCTAGTGCCCTACATTGAACAACCTTTTTTTTTTTTTTTTTTATTCACACAAACAAGAACACACATGTAATTCTACGAGCCAGATCGACTACAAAGATATTCAGTAGGAGAATTAATCTTAGTGAACTGACTAAATTATAACTTTCAGACAATTACTAACTGAAATATAACTTATGATATACTTATAAGTCACTAGAAGTCTTGACTTCTTATCAATTATGTAAATATCAACAAAGAAAAAAAAATGGTAGCCATATTGAACAACCTTTTTTCTTTTTTTTAAATAAATATTGAACAACATTTTTGCCCATATCTCCCCTTCCCCACAAAAAAACAAAGTTCAAATTACAAATTATGAGGGAATTTGAGAGGGGAGTTTGTTGAATAAAAAAGTGATTAGTGGTGTCCTTATGTCACATTTCGATTGGCGACAATTATAAATTAAAACATAAATTATAAAATACTTATAAGTCACTAGAAGTCCTCACTCCTCACCAATTATGTAAGTATCAAAAAAAAAAAAAAAAAAAAAGAAAGGTAGCCATATTGAACAACCTTTTTGCCCATATCTCCCCTTCCTCACAGAAAAACAAAAGTTCAAATTACAATTAGGAGGGGGGTTTGTTGAATAAAAAAATATTAGTGGTGTCCTCATGTCACATCATCTCGATCAGCGACATTTAGAAAATGTGACAGCTTATACTCTTGTCAACTATTCCAAAAGATCTATCATGCCAATCAGATAGCTATATATTTCGAAAAAAATTAAGTTCAAACAGAGAAATATAAGAGAGAGAAAGACATGAAATGGTCGTTTTTTATCACTTTATCACTATGCCACCACCATTGGTGGATTGGGTAGTATTGAATTGAGTTCAACAAGAGATGAGAGGAGATGGAGAGACTGCGACAGTGATCTATGTGAGTGCAGCATGGAACGTGCTTTTGTTCCTTGAAAATGCCAATACACATGGAACGTCGCCTATTAAGACGTGGTGTTGTATTTAATTTGGATAGTGAGAGCCAAATAATATATAATTATATTTTTGGGGCCAATACGAATATTTACCAATATATGATTCTATAATACAAGTTGCCATTTGCGTCATCCCTTCCAATTTTGAGGAGCCGTTTTTTATGTGTTTGTTATTTATGTTTCTTGTATGTATAATATATGTTTATTGTTTATATAATATGTTTTTGAATTAATATAAACATATATAAGCTCTAGAGAGGCATAAGTGCTGACGTTACAGCCTGACCTCTTTTAAGAAGGGAAAATCAGCCAATTATAGACATGTTTATCCTACTTCAAAAAAAAAATTAATAAAGTAAATGAGACGATTCGGATTATTATGAACCTCAACATGTGATCTTATTGTGGTGGCTATCAGATTAAGGACTGTGGCTACACCAAATTATCCTAATATTAATTTATAATTTGTCACATCAATTAATATAAATTTTGTAAATAAATAAAAAGTAAATAGTAGTGTTGCCAACAAATTTTGTATTAAAATCGCAAGTTTAGGATTAACTTAGCAACCCAAAAGGTTTGAAAATAACTTTTCTCTCTTGTAATGTACTCTTGTCCAGTTAGTACAATTTTAAAGGTTCAAAAATATCAAATATATATGTCACAATCTCAATATTTCAATGCAGATGTCAAAAATCAAACCTTAAGCATATAAGAGATAAAGTCGTAAGTGATTATTTTCTATATTAAAATCGCAAGTGCATAATTGAGTTATCAATCTCAAAAAAAAAAAAATAAATAAATAAACTTTATCACTTGCAATGTTCTCTTCTCTAGTACCTTAAAAAAAATTTAAAAAAATGTTCACTTCTCTAGTTAACCCTTTTAAAGGTTCGCGCACATTAAATACACAAGTCATAATCTCATTCATTTCACTGTAGATGTAAAAAATCGAACCTTTAACATATAAGAGAAGAAGTCACAAGTGATTATCTCTTACTTTTGTACCATCACCGTCATTGTAAAATATATGCATGTATATATATATATAGATATATGTATAAACACACTCTTGCTTCAGTTTGGAATTAGTTGACATATTACTCAATTCATACACAATGATGACCACATTCGGTTGGTTATGTTCCAGACTTCCAGCCAGAAAAAAGAAAAAGAAAAAAAAAAATTTATGGTGCAGAAATTGAAAGGAAGGCCACCAACTGACAAGTTACGTTTCGTTATCTGACAAATGAAGTCAGTTAAAAAACTAAACAAAGTTCGTTGAATTCAGTGCCTCACAAGAGCGGGAAAGTAGGTTTGGCATTTGCCGTTATTGCGTCGTTTTTAGGTTTGGTTAATGTGTCGTTTTGGTCTTCCAAACCCCAACCCCCCATTTTTAACGCCCCTTCTTTAGCTAACTCGGAGCTCTAAGCAAGTATCATCACAAACGTAACCGCCAACATAAAATAATATAATATTGTAATGTTAAGCAAGTATCATAATATAATGTTTTTCATGTGTTAAGCTTTTGTCTTACTCTCTCTTTTCCCTGGTCTTTAGCCATGATTTTGTCATTTTGAGAGTGACTCTGCTCTATCCAAGGGGTCACTTCCTTTTATAATTTTAATTTTAATTTTAATTTTTTGCACATTTAGATTCCAAACTTTTCGACTTTTGATAATTTACATATTAAATTTTATTTTGATAATTTATGTTCTGAATTTTCTTAATATTATAATGTATTCAATTTTGTTTAAATTTTTGTTAAATTAGTTATGAACTGTAAAGCTTTATAGGGTATTTTTATTCAGGTAGAGATAGTCTGCATTTTTACAAACATGTCTATTGCACCGAGTCTCTCTCTGAGATAGTGTTTAGATTGTTACGCTTTTCGTGCATGGTAGAGCTTATCTAATAAGGAGTTTCATCATCTTAAGACCGTTATAATTACAGTAGTCCCTTGCTATCATGTCACCGACCTATGAAAAGCCCATATACATCTTGTGTGAGGATGGAAAGTCCCTAATACGATAAAAAAAATTTTATAAATCTAAACCCTAAATTGAACTGAAGTTAGAAAAATAGAGCATATTTTAATAATAATTCAAAAAGTTAAGTGATGAATAGACACAATTCCGATATAATCGTTGCAAGTATACATATATACAGGGGAAATGCTTTTATTGGGAATGGTGAAGAGGGGAAAAAAAAAAGTAGTTCGGAACATGTTTTTGGCCTTGTTTTAGGGAAAACTTTATCCGAGGACCAAAGTCTATTTTTATTGGCTAAGATTGATTATCCTAATTATATTTCTAGGGTTCACGAAGTCAATTCCTGTAGGATGATTAATGCTTCACGCCACACACGAAATATTATATTATTTTGTTGGTCAGTCAATGAGACGCAACGGAGAGTGCATATAGTTGTTAAAAACTGTTCATTTATCTATATATAACACTAAATACATTAATGATAATTTACATGGATCTACGTAAGCCTCCAAAAACACTTCTATAACAAAAAAAAAAAAAAAAAAAAAAACGTAGCATTCACATGTTATCGCTTATCACACAAGAATACATAATTTTGGTCTAGATACATGTTCCTGCCATTTTTCAACAATGACTAATCACATTAAGGTACTACACACCAACACATATATAATTGTTGATATCACATTATACATATATATATATATATAACACCATCTCTTCAATAACAGAACAGATTCAATAATTATAACATTTTATTTAATATCTTATAATTATTAGTTGATTTTATATATAATTTTTTATTTACATTATTGTAACATGAATTATTTAGAATTATTAATGCAAATGACAAATATTACTAAAAAAATATTCTATTAAAATCAACTAGTTTAAAATCAACCGGATGTTATAATATCATATAAAAAAGTTACAAATTATATCATTTTATACTGCCAAATAAGAGAATATACCACGACATTTGATCAAATCTCATTACTTCACTGTAGCATTATATAACACACGGATCATCAAGTTGCAATTTAGTGATTTTCTTTTGTTTTCTTTACACAAGTTGTGCAATGCGTGTCCGTGGCTATACATTAACCTCAGGTACAAAGATTGGGTTATGATTTTTGGATTATAGCAAAACCAAGCTTTTTTTCTTATAAAAAAAATATTATAAAAATGGAAGTTAAAATGTCCAGATAATCTCGGAGAGATAGATAACCTCCACATAATATATGGATCACTCATAAAATAAATTATTCATATATCTCAATCAATATGATGATAATGACTGAAATTCAAATATTATGTGCAAAGAACGAACATCCCAACCAACTACTTAAAGTAAAACCAAGCTAATTATTTGCCATTTTACCTAATAAATCCAGTAAGTATGCAGTACAACAAAAAGGCAACAGAGATGAACTTTCCTGGGACCTGCACATCCACTAGTACTTTAAGCTGGATTACCCGTGATTGAAAGAATAGCTAGACCATAAATTTGTAGGACATATTACTTCTCTCATTAACGTCTCGTGGACCAACATGTGTGCTAGATTTTATTTTATTTTATTTTATATTTTTTGGGGCTCGTGAGATGTGTGATAGGTTGCACTTGGTTGGTGATTGCACATGTTTTTGTTACAGAAATATCCTAACTACAAACAAGTTATTTTTGTCTTCAGACTAAGTTTAACAAGGAGTAAGGACATTGATTATTGCACAAAAAAAAGTCATCCAACGGGATTAATGTAAGATTTAAATTTAAATTAGACAATACAAATAATGTAGAATAGGATACGGTAAAAAATGTTTTTATTTTTATATAATGTCTAGTTTAAATTATATAATTTGATCATCATTATGATAAGATCACTTTATTATATAATTTGATATACTTTTATTTTTATTTTTCAATTTGGGTAGAAGTTTTTTAACTCAATACCTCAAAATATTGACGTAAGTGTTAAATTGTTCTATAGACAAAACCTGTAACTATCACAAATTCTTTCTCAAAGCCCGGAAGGGTTACAATAATAATAATAATAAATATACACAATAACATTTTAGAATCGATCCGGTTGTAAGTATTGTTCTTATACTATAATTACATACAATAACAAGAATGTTAGTATTGTTTCTTAAAATTAGGATGATATTTATTAGTATCATTGTCGGTTGTATCAGCATATGTACTGCACACAACACGCTAGGAGAGTGGTTACACCATGAGGACCCTCATATATCCAAGATAGATTGAGATTGTTCCTTATTATTAAGAGAGAGATATATAGAGAAAGAAAGGAGGGGGAATATTGTTTAATATCTTTGATATAGATGTGATTTTGTGTAGGACCATCCGTACAGATGTACGGATTTGCTTGAAAGCTGGGTTTTGGGAGAACCTACGTATATATGTGTTTAGAGAATCTTTCCCAATTATAGTTGAGCCTCCATCTTTCACACACACACACAACACGTATATATATTGGGCTAAAATATTTGATTTTAGCTAAAATTTTTTATTTTTCATTGCATTAATAATCTATTTTGCATTGTGATTTCTAACCTAAAAAGGAAAACCATATGGAGATGGTAATAATATATATGCGCTTAATTAGTTCTAAGGCATGTGAGGAGGCAATGGCCTTAAGGAGGAGACCATATATCACCATACTAAAGTGTCAAATACTATATGGTATTTTTAAGGAGATACTGTCATTTTCCATAATTTTAATGTCGATGTGGTAGTTTTACAATGTTCCGCAACACCACATACAAAAAGTAGTCTAAGACATGTGCAATATATGGTTGTGTGGAGATAATAGAGTCGTCTAAAACAAGGCTCTAATAATTGTGGATATAGTCAAAGCGAACGAAAACAACAATTAAAAGTCAAAAAAAGAACAAAAGTTTTATTAAGAGGAATCTTTATTGATATTATCTTTCTAACTTCACAAATTTTTGTTATTTCTCTCTCTTTATTTCAGATTTAGAGTGGGAGATTTAAATTCAAAAGAGGTCAAACATATGATCATGGGTTAATTCTCTTTTTTGTTTTAATTTCCACCAAATTATAAAATATGTTACCTGTCTGAATTTATTATTAAAAAAAAAAAAAGATCTAGCTTTGATCCTCGATATAGACATTTCAAAAAATTTGAAGTTTTCAACATATTCTAATTAGTTTTCTTTTCCATTTTGGAATAAATTCATCCAAATAAGAGAAACAGAGTACGTTAAAAAAAAAAAAAAAAAAAAGGAGATGAGATTAATAGAGAAAAGAAACCTGTCATTTCAAAAAAAGCTCACCACGTGAAAGAAGTTAACGTACCGGCGTCCTCCACCGACAACCCACGATGCCATGAAGAAAAAAAAAAAGTTCATATTTCCCACTTTTCAAATCCCATTTATAGTTTTCTAGCAAAAAAATCCCATTTATCATATTCGTAGTGATATTATACCAAATAATCGTCAGGACTAACTCAGCTTATAGGAAAAAAAAAAAAAAAAGAGTTTGAGTAGTATTTAATATATTAAGGACAAATTCATTTTTCTCGCTGAATTTTATATTTTTTTAATTTTATTTTGTGAATTTTAAAAATTGATAGAAATGCTTTATGAATTATAAAATGTATTTGTTTGTTTATTTGTTAATTAAATTGATAGAATTGACCTTGAATTTTATATTCCTGTAATATTACCATTTGAAACTTTGAAAACTCGTGTTTATATCCTCAAATTTTAAGTAGTTAGCAAAAATACCTTCAAATTTAAACCATTAGCAAAATATCTATTATTTCATACTTAATTTGGCACTATTATAATAAAACAAAATTATTTGAAGTAAAATCTTTATAATTAGAAAAATAACCTTACAAATTTAATCATTAAAAACATTTGTCAGTGATGGATTTTTTTTAAAACCGTAATTATTAGAGCACTCGAGCATAATCCGGAGAATAATCTGGGGTGCTAATTGCAACTTATGTAATGAATATTTGAGTTTAATACATGAGGGAAGTGTGGAATAAATGGGACCCATGCTTTTAATAAAGAAAAAGCCTAATCACATGCACTGCTTAAAAACATTTCCCCTTTGTACTTTATTTTTCTTTCTTTCCGTTTGGATTTTTTGGTAAATAAATAAATATATGAGATGACTCATCATTTTAGATTTTCAACACTACAAACAGGAATTTATTTATCTAAATATGACAGAGACAAGGTCTTTATAAGTTTTTTATACTAGTTTTTCTCAGTCGTCACTCAGGATCTAATTTACCACACAAAACCATATTTCAACAGTCGAAACTGAATGCGACTAAGAGAGACATGAAATCAAATCCGAACGGATGAAAGGGAGAACAAGCAAAGACACCCACCCAATCTACCCATGTGGGTGTCTTTCCGTTTGGATTTTGACCCATCAAGAATCGTTTCCACAAGTGGTCAATTTTTCTATCTATGAATGTTTATCTAATATATCATAGAAAGCTCAATATTTATTTTGTTCAAACTTTTCATCCGAGACAATTGTATTTGACAAAAATGTTATATTTAATTATTGGTTTATCAATTTTTTGTTTTTGGCCGATTTTTTTTTTTTTTAACAGTTTAGTCATTTCTTTTGTATTGGTATTTTTTTTCCACTTTAGTCCTTTTATCTTTTTTTTTTAAATTTTTTTCTTACCTTAATTTTTTAACTCATTATTTTAATTTTCTATAGAAAATTTTCTCAAATATATTTAACATATGCATATGCGTTAGATTAGTACACTATATATACATTCCTCTCTTTCAATGCTCTATATCGCATATCATTGACCTAATTATCATTAGCTTAATACAAGTTACCTTAGTATATTTATTTATTTATTTAACCTTGGTACAACTTGGCATGACAAACAAAATATTTGTTGATTTATCTATTAATAAGTTTTTTTAATATACTTAATCTGATAGTCTTTAAATGTCTATTTATGAAAAATGATAACTATTACTATTAATCTCATTTTATTAGTTTGAAAAGTAGAGTTATAACTATTCATCAAAATATAAGAGTAATTATTAAGACTCCTAATTATTGTTAGTGAATCTCATGTCTAGCGGTGGAAACCCTTTGGTCGTTTTGATGATCTGGACAATGTAGGATTCTTGTGGTGGTGGCGAAACGATTTCTCGGCGAGACAGCCATGATATGTAAGGCTTACCCGTTACTTTTCAAGCGACACTTCAACTATATTGTATGACTCTCGGACTCTATTGCTTTTTTTTTTTTTTTTTTTTTTTTTTTTTTTTTGGGAATGGTCTCATTGCTGGAGGTCTTATCAATGACGCTTGGGATTTTCTATTTTTATTTTTTTTTTCTCTCTGTCGTGATACATAATACTACGTTTTATTCCGACTTAGTGGTGTGTTTGTCTTATATTGTAATGTTAGGTTTGTGTTCTTGTTCTACTGGTATTGATTTTTATCATTGTTTTGTATAATCTTAGTGTTACATATTTTTTGTCAATAGATCAGTTTCCTCTTTTTTTTTTTTTTTTTTTTTTTTTTTTTTTTGAAAGGGATCAGTTCCTTATTAATTGTAAAAGTTTCATTTATTGAAAAACAATATGTAGCTCAAATTTATTAGTGAAATCGATTATTTATTAACATGGTTAATTTTTATTATTTTTTGGGACGAGGAGATTTGGTAGCACGTGGCCAAGAGCTAGTGGTGCACGTGTTGCGGTGCAGGTAAACATCAACGTAGTAACACGCACCTCTAGAGATATAAATTTGCAATTTTTTTTTTTTTTTGTTATTTGCTTAATGGTTGTGGTCCGCATTGGCGGGTCACGTGACAAAAGTTGACACGCAAGCATTGTGTTGGAGAGGAGAGGGAAGAAGGAGCGGCAAGCTTTAATTTCTTAATTAATTAACTAATTAATTAATTAATGACGTGGCGCCGCTGACTTGGAACCTTGTTTGCTTCTAAAACGCCTTCATTTCACGGCGGCCTCACGGGCCTGGTTGTTTTTAGTTTAATTTTCTTGTTTTCTTGTCAATTTCGCCACCGACCAAAAAAAAATTAACGTAAGTCAAATTCATTCATAAAAAGAAATTGGGACCTCATTTTTATCATTATTGATAAGAAATGCTTTTGCACTGTTGATTATATTTTAACGATGTAATATATTAACTGTTTATGTTAAAATTTTATAATACAAAAATAAAAAAATTACTTTAGTTAGATATTAGACTATTAAAAGTTAATATGATTATTAAAATAGCAACGTTTATAAATAATGTAAAATAAAAGATGAATCCTAAAAATTTTGCTACTAAAAATATAAGTATATAAATATTTTGGTAACACATGAAAAATATGCGTAATGTTGAATTTACTCTTTACAACGAAACATGTTATGATTATATTAAATTAAAAAAAATGTAAAAGCTTGACACAACGTGACCGAGCCTTATGCTTCAAAATTCTATCTTATTATTAAGGTATTTTTATTATGTTATTTAAACAAAACTTTTCAGATTTATGTGTACATATAATCGTATTCCTATCTAGTAGTTTTCATTCGGTATTAGGTTTAAATCTTAAAATTATAAATTAATTTTTATCTTTTTTCAACAGTTTTATTATTCACAGTTTTCTAATTCAAATCTTACAAGTTTATAACTTTGCAATATACAAGTCTAAATGAGATGATTTTTTAAAAATTATCTAAAATTTCAAGATAAACAAAATAAACTCCATATTGATATTTATTTTCTAAACACATTTTAAGTAATTTAAATACTTTACCAAACACACAATTGAATTTAAATATAAAATCTATAATTCAAATATTAACACCCAACGGATGTTAAATCTAGTTCTGCCATATTTATTGCATTTTGAAACCGGCCCCGCTTGATATTCAATGGCAAGGGAATCCAGTGATGATATATATCCAGGGAACAAAAAGGAAATTGAGTTTTTAAACATATTTTATTGTATGCTTTGTGCTTCCTTTTTCTTTCCCCATATAAAACTCTTAGCATATGTAGAAATGATGATACTCCTTTTCTAATTTTTCTTCTTATAACATAATTAAGAAGGGAAATGCTAAAAAGCTTATTTATTTATTTATTTATTTATTTTTGGTGGATAAAAAGGCTTGATTAGTTGTGCATTGGGATCATCGCCAAAATTTTAAGGAAAAGGACTTAATTATTTATTATTTATTTTTTTCACTTTATCATATTTGATGGAAAAAGGAATGCCCTGCCAGCACTTTTTTACGAATAATATGGCGGCATAAATCATGTTATCATCAAAAGGCATTGACAGAAAAAAAAAAAAAAAAAAAAAAAAAAAAAAAAAAAAAAAAAAAAAAAAAAAAAAAAAAACAATTTAGGGCTGCTTTCAAAGGCCGAAGTTTGGGTTAAGCTTAAATTGTTTAAAATGACGAGTACTGTCCTTTTTCCAAAGTTGTGTTAACTCTACTTTTGGTTGAACGATATGCATATTAATATATATATATATATCTCCTAAAACATAGATCCGGACTTATTACGTTGAAAACAAAATTGAATTGGCGCTTAATTATATTGTTATATATTTTGCCACTTGTTCAGTAGAGGAGAGATTTGAAAAATGAAGTTAATTACAAAATAATGAATACGACAAATGAAGATTCATAAATCTTGTTTACATTACAATAATTGTTTCAGTAACTAACCATGGGCAGATGAAAATGAATAACACACACACACACACACATATATATATATATATATATATATAGGTGATGAGGACAAACTGATCAGTGTTAGGAAGAAGCAAACTAAAACAGAAGTAGACATCTGACTAGTGCCCACCAACATTAACCCAAAATCCTGTGAAAGAATTATAACAAAATGTTTTATGTATATATTAAAAAAAGAAAGAAAGAAAGAAAGATAGTGAAAATTATAAAATTTGTATCCCAAGGCAGAATTCCCATCATTGTAATATTGAAATAATTATATGTTTCTTTTGTTTTTCTGAATTTATTTTTAAGCAAACTGATTTGTGAAGATTTTTTTTTTAATTGTACACATTAATTACTTTTTTCTCTTTGCCTTTTTTGTTATTATTATTATTATTTTTTTTTGGGGTGGTCCATGTCCGTGGGCACTCTTTATAAAAAGTATGAGAGCAGCCACAAGTAGCTCTCATAATATAACTGGTTAATCAATGCAGACTTACAAGTTTGATCTCAACTCCTGTTAGTCTACCAAAAAATTTTTTTTTGTTTATTAAAAAAAAAAAAAAAAAAAAAAAGGGGATATGAGGAGACTTGCTCACCTTATTATTCAACTGCCGTGCAAGAAGATTAACGTGTATTGTAAATGTGTATAAATCATAAGACTTGAGAGTTGAACCCAACAAGCTGTAGAAATGTTAAATGGTTTATCTGGTACAAACATGTTTATCCGTCTCAATCTGAATAATCATGAAATTTTAAGGAACTTTTCAACCTAAATTTGCTAATTTAATTGATATTTAGATTTTTGGCCTTTTTCAACAAGAGATACAAGTGAAAGAAGAGATTGAGCGGGTGATTAGCGAGATTATTTTCCCTTTAATCAAAATTTTATTTTTTTGCTAAAGATTTTCCCTTTAATCTAAATATTAATGATTTTACTCTAATGCGAGACCAGGCATTACAATTTTCTACGGGTGAAAATAGTTTTTTTTTTTTTTTAATGATTCGTAATGTTATTATAACATATATTTTTCAATGTTGAATATGATTAAAATCACATAAAAATATGTTATATTTAAAAAATGCAAAATTGATCTAAACTTAGCTGACGTAGATTTATCAGTTAAAAACAAAATACGATTAATTAATATAAAGCTAATGACGAAACTTTTTTTTTTTCCCCTTAAAAAAAAAAAAGAAAAGAAAAGACATGGATGAATGGAATGGGGTCCCAGGAATGGTAGCACATACCACTCAGTACCACCTTAAACGCATTGGCCCACAGCCACCAACACAACACAGTCAACACCACCGTTAGCCTCCCTGAGAAGAGTGAAAAACACCATGCTCATTTTCTCTCGGGAAAAGTACTCAGTAATAGAAATTTAAACATTATTATATTAATATGATATAAAATAATAATATTAGATGAATATTATACAAAATTAAACAAAAATTAAACTAAAGTTTATATTATATTGATCAAGATGAAAAAATTTATATTACATTGATCAATAGATAAAAAATAGTGATTATTTAGATAATTTTCTATTTATTGTTAAAAATTTATGAATCATATATATTTTTTTAACTTAAAAAAAAATCTAAACCATCTTTGCTTGAATAGGATACGGCAAGGTTCATTTACTTTTACCAATCAATTAATTTTTTAATAATATATTTTATAAATTAGAGTATTTTTATTTAATAATTTATAAATCAGATCGTTAAAAATATTTCACCCTAAAAAATACCTTGCCTAACATAGATTTTTCAATTTTCTTTTGATAACTAATAGAAATTATATTTTACCCCCTTTTTACATTTATCATATCTTTGTATTAGGTCTCACATCTGTTGCAGGTGGTGCCATACCCGAAACAAAAAAATAAAAAATAACTTGCACCATCAATCTCAATCACTTGCTTGAGATATAAGAAGTCATTTATAATCATCATAACTACGGTTTAAGCAGCTTAATCAGAGTGAACTTAAAGATTCTCATTTTTAGAACAATAGTAGGACCGGCTGTAGAGTAAAATTCCCTCCCCCTCACTCCTTTCTTTTCTCCAGGTCTGGGCATGCGAGCTTGAAAAGCAACCCAAACCGACAACGGTTGAAGCAAAACCAAAAAAAACCAACTCTCTCTCTCTCTCTCTCTCTCTCTCTATACACACACACACACACACACACACACACACACACACATATATAAGCTTACTCGGATGGGTAACGATCACCGGCAACAAAACGACAGTTTCTCCGGGAGAATCTGAACCCGAATTCACCTAAGAAAACGACTCGTCATTGAACTCACTCGGATAATTGAACTTGGTTGCGGAGAGCTGAAAATGCTTCAGAATTGTTTTAATGGGGAAGAAAACTCCGGTGGCCGGACGGTGGTGGTCGGAATAAAGCTGGACTCGCCGAGCAGAGAGCTGCTCACGTGGGCTCTGGTCAAAGTGGCTCAGCCCGGTGACTGTGTTATTGCTCTTCACGTTCTCGGTAAAAATGGTTAGAGTCAAAATTTTTGAATAGAAAGTTTTCTTTTTTGTTTTGTTTTGTTTTGTTTCTCTCTCTCTCTCTCTCTGTCTTTGAATTTTCTGAATGATTTGAATTATTGGGTCTTGCAGAAATCTTCGATCAGGATGGGAAATCGTCGCTTCTTTCGCTAGTCAAAGCGTTCGACTCTGTTCTCGCCGTGTACGAGGGTTTCTGCAACTTGAAACAGGTCAATAACAACATCTCTGTTCTCAACATTTTCTCAGCCGCCAAACAGAAAAAAAGAATTCTGAAAGACTTTAACAAAATTATATATATTGCAGGTGGATCTCAAGCTCAAGATTTGCAGAGGTGCGTCGGCGAAGAAAATTCTAGTGCGCGAAGCGGAATCTTACTCTGCAACTAAACTCATAGTCGGAACTGCTCATAACCACCACAAAATCCGATCGTCCGCTTCCGTAGCAAAGTATTGCGCCAAAAAGCTTCCCAAGGATTGTGGAGTTCTCGCCGTTAACAACGGCAAAGTCGTCTTCAACAGAGAAGGCTCGCCGGGAAAAACTTCTCTCCCACAAGGTTCGGCGGCAAAAAAAAAAAAAAAAAGAAGAAGAAGAAGAAGAAGAAAAAGAAATCTCTGTAATTTCTCAAGACAAACTTTTTTGAGGATTTTAAGGAAATTTTCTTGTCCTTTGGGTATGTTTGCAGGGACAGAACAAGATCAGCTTCGAAACGAGACTCTTAAAGGACTAAATGACGTTAGCTTAAGTGTTGGAAAACAGAGCTGTGAAGTTTGTACACCCGAAGAAAAGAACTCCTCTGTTAATGGCGGCGAAGAAGAAAAGTCAATGGCTTTAGTGCCGGTACAGAGTGCAGAGCCGGCACTGAGTCCGACAATCTCCGTGTTGATCAAGGAATTGCCGGAGGTGAGACCCGGTTGGCCGCTGCTCCGCCGCGCAGCGGAGCGGAAGTCGCCGGAGAGGACTATGGTAAGGCAGATCTCGGTGGTGCAATGGGCAATGCAGTTGCCGAGTAGGCATGTTTCATCCGCCTCGGATGTTGATCAGACACAATTTAGCTCTGACGATGGCAACTCCTCTAATCTAAACAGCGAAAGCGGCGCAATTGTGCCGGTCGGAGCGGAGGCGACCATAGCAAGACCGGAGAGCGAGTCGAAGAGCCTGCCGAGAGAATTGGAGGGTCTACATGAGAAGTACGCTTCAACTTGTAGGCTGTTCAATTACCAGGAACTCTCGCAAGCAACTTCAAGTTTCTTGCCAGGTTTGTTTTAAGTTTTAGCCCCAATTAATCCTTTTTTTTTTTTTTTTTTTTTTGTCAAAAAAGACACGGTTCGGATTTGGTGATTAAAGATTTTTTTTTTTTTGGCGGGATTTCAGAGAATTTAGTTGGAAGAGGAGGTAGCAGCAAAGTGTACAGAGGCTCCCTTCCTGACAGCAAGGAACTGGCGGTGAAGATCCTAAAGCCGTCCGAAGACGTCATCAAGGAATTCGTTCTCGAGATCGAAATCATTACCACTTTGCATCACAAGAACATCATTTCTCTTCTGGGATTCTGTTTTGAGGACAACCATCTTCTCTTGGTCTACGATTTCTTATGCAGAGGAAGCCTTGAAGAGAATCTTCATGGTATTTAGCCACTTAATTTTATATTTTTGTTTATTTTTCGTTTTCGAGAAAAGCAATTTAACTTTGTTTGTGATTCTTTTCCTGTTCCAAAAACAGGAAAGAAGAAGGACCCGGTAGCATTTGGTTGGAATGAGAGATATAAAGTGGCTCTGGGTGTGGCTGAGGCCTTGGATTATCTGCACAGTGGCAATTCTCAGCCTGTGATTCACAGGGATGTTAAGTCTTCTAATATACTGTTATCTGATGATTTTGAGCCACAGGTAATGAAATTTTTAATTTTTAGTTTTTCAGTTTCGTAAACTTATTTTGTATAAATTTCTCTGAATTTTGTTTATGCTTAATCCTATTTGTTCATGGGTTTTTTTCAGCTTTCTGATTTCGGACTCGCTAAGTGGGCATCAGCCACCTCATCACATATCACCTGCACTGATGTTGCAGGCACTTTTGGGTATGTCATGTAACTCGTGTTTCATCCGTATTTTCGGTTTTTGAACCTAATTTTAACTTCCAGCTTTGTGTTTTGTTGCCTAAACAAAGGAAAAATTTACCCCAAATATGGAAAAATAATGCCTTTTTTTTTTTTCCTCCTAATTGTGGGGTGGCTGCAGTTACTTGGCTCCTGAGTACTTCATGTATGGCAAAGTGAACAATAAGATTGATGTATACGCGTTCGGGGTTGTACTCCTGGAGCTTCTTTCAGGAAGAAAGCCTATAAGCAGCGACTATCCGAAAGGGCAGGAGAGCCTGGTCATGTGGGTATGTGTTCTTATTCAGTTATTCTCCTTGGCTTTTGTCACTTTCGAAACGAAACCATTTTCGATGTCGTTTGTTTCCTAACGAGAAATCAACCTGTGGGAAAACCTTTATCCTTGCAGGCTAAGCCAATTCTGAATGAAGGAAAAGTGTCCAAGTTGTTGGATCCTTCCTTGAGCAGTAATTATGACCAGGACCAGATTGCAAGAATGGTTTTAGCAGCCGCTCTTTGCATCCGACGTTCCCCGCGAGCTAGGCCTCAAATGAGCCTCGTAAGTCAGCTGCCCATTTCATCTCATTTAAAATTTTTCATTGAATCTAGTCTCTATAGTGGCATAGAATAGCAGATTAGTTATGGTTCCGGATGTGCACCACAACTTTTGCTATGTCAACACAAAAAAGCATTATGAAAAGAGTAAATAACAGGACTTGATAAAGATGTGACGGTTTGAAACTGTCTTCTATTATGACCACAGGTGGTGAAACTCCTTCAAGGTGATCCCGAGGTGACTAAGTGGGCAAGGCTTCAAATGAATTCTCTGAAGGAGGCTGACATCGTCGATGATGAAGCAGCTTGCCCGCGATCTAATCTGCAGTCGCATCTTAACCTTGCACTGCTTGATGTGGAGGATGACTCGCTCTCCATGAGCAGCATTGAGCAAAGTGTGTCATTAGAGGACTACTTACAAGGCCGTTGGAGCCGCTCATCAAGCTTTGACTAACTGGCATTAATGCTAGCAACAATTTTTCTAGTTTAAAAAAAAAAAAAAAAAAACTTGTTGTGCCCTTTGTGTGTGATTCTTTTGTATATTATTATTAGCAGCCTAAGGAGAAAAAGGGAAAAGGGTTTTGGATGAGAGGTTGTTTGTGGGTGTTCCCTCCTCCTTCCCTTGCTAGGCCACAAATCCATGTCGTTTGTATTTGTAATTTTGTGGCGTCGTTGTTCCTTTTGTCTCTTGGTATTGGTTTTTATTCCCTTGATCCCAACTTGATCAAGAGTGAATGCTACTATAATGTAATGCTAAAAGACGAGAAATGACTTGTAATTTTTTGAAGAGTTTTCTCATAATGTAGGATTCCAAGTTAAATAAGATAAATTGCTTGTTTAGTTTATTAACTTTTATCTTTATGTAACTTTGATACTTATTCTTTTTTATTTTTGGAAGTATGAATGACTCTGAACTATTAAAATGTTATTATAATAGTCCATAATTTGGTAAAAAAGTGATGATCATTAGTGGATTACATCTAATAACTAATAGAAATGCCTATAATAATAACGTTTTTAATAATTTAAGATCATTTTAATTAAGAAAAAGTATGGATTAAAATAGTACAAACTTAAAAGTTAAAGAACCAGCAAATTATCCTAACATAAATTATCCAACAAATAAAATTTCTAAATCATTTTCCACTAAGTGGGCAAAACATTAAAAAAGAAAAAGGGGTGGGGGGATTGTGTGTCCTTATAGTGGCTCCAACTTGTAGCACCATTATGGGCATCCCTTTCACCTCAAAAACAATTGTTTGTTGTTCCCCCAAGATTCTTCTTTCGTCGTCTTGGCCAAAATCCAATCAAAATCCCCTTCGAATCTCACATGGTGCTAAGTTCTAAGTGCCAAGTGATGAATAGTTTTGTCCCACCTTTTTTTTCCCTCCCTCTTCTTAAAGTCATGGGTCTTCCAATACCCCACATTAGAACCACTTACTGCTTGCTCTTATTGTGCACGAGAATATTCCTCTAAGTCAACCATGAAATCAGGTCCACTAGTTTATATATATATATATATATATATATATGCACTCACCAAAATTCTTCACCGACACATTTTCAGCCTATTCGTTAGAGCATAACACAAACTTAGGCTTGCCTAAAGCTATTTTGTATTTATGTTTAAGATAAGCAGAAGAAAATTGTTATGGTAAAGAAAGGGATTTTTTTCATTGACCTAACTATCCTCCTTGCCCTTTTTTCAATTAACTCAACCGCCAACCTTAGTGGACGACTTGAACTTAGACCACTACTCTATCTTTCTATCGTTATTCTTACAAAATAATAATAAAAATAATGTCATATTATAGATAGACGAACTGTAGACAAACTTTATATATAATCTTAAAATAAAACAAATATAAGATCAATAAATTGAAATTTTCATATATGTAATTTTCAAAGTCATGATAAGAACAATGTTAAAGATGTCAAATTATTACAAAATTTTGAATACCAAATGAAATCATAATTAATTGGTAGATAAAATTTTAGTCAGTTACGTATATCTTATTTGATCAATCGATTACTGACTTGTCTATTACCGCACTAGTTAATATTCAAATTTAATAGAAAATCTGGTATCCGTAACATTGTTCAAACAAGATTAGTATTGGATTTGAATTGCTACTTTTAGGTTTAGCATATGAGATTAGCGGTCCACGAACTACAGGAGCAATAGTATTGGCAGTTGGCCAAACTCACGAAACAGACTTTCAAAGCCACATACTTGAAAATAATTTCTTTCCTCTTGATTCTCCTCTGATTGGTTAAAGACTCTGAACCAGAACCAAATGTATCTGTTACGCAACTGCATAATATTAATGCAGACAGCAAATACATTGAATTATCGTAGTTAACATAAGTAAAGTACCCTAATATTTCTTGTTTTCCATCCTAGCTGTTTGTGGACCATTACAATGTGGTGGTTTCATGAATTTTTGTTTCCGAGTGTACTTGTTCCTATAGTTGTTTTTGTTAAGGATAAAATTTTGTTAAGGATAAAAAGAAACTCAAGTTTCATATCAAAAACATATTATAATAATAACAGATATATAAAGATATTGAGTCATTTCACTTAACAGATTGGCCTTTTAAGATAGAAGTCAATTCCTTATCAGTCTTCTCTCTAACTTTCAAATACAGAGTTAAATGATTCATTGAAACAATAAAATGAAATGTGGGCAGATGAATATTTCTCGAGATAATTAGAGAAAATGTAAAAAAAAAAAAAAATTAATTTTTGTAATCACTTTTGACATTTTTCTTTTGGTTCATGTTTCTCATTTATATATATATATATATACATATATATATGTATATGTTGAGATATATGAGTTACTGACATTTTTTCAAAAAGTTTTTCAATAAAAGAAAATTGACTCAAAAAATGTGGTTTTTAAGATAATTTTTGGTTGAAAATAATATGTATTTTTCATATTTTTTATACAAGACGTTATTGAACAGCTCTTTCTAAAATCCCACCTCACACAAACCCCCTAGTGCCGCTAGATTAAACCGTCCGAGGGTGAAGTGAACATTTCTCTGCGAACTGGTTTATTGCGGAGATGCTGGTCTAATTTGTTTTGTTTTGTTTTGTTTTTTTCTCTGAAATAGCCAACCCACGAGGTGTTTCGTGGGCCGCAACATCTTTCAGCGGCCCAATTGTTTTGGGTTGTTCGTGTCATTGATTGGGCTTTATCTAGGTAGATCACATGCGTGTGTTATCTTGTCTGGCCTTTTTCGAACAGCTCACAAACAGCTGTCATCCAGCTTCTCTCGTCCTCTCAAATAATGGGTTTTTTTTTTTTTTTTAAAGGAAGTACAACATATGGGAATTCTGTCATTGATGATGTAAGAAATTTTTGACCACCGACTATTTTGACTATTTTTAGACGGTAAAAATAACGAAGCATCAGAGAATAATAACACCAACCACACCTGATTATTCTTTTTACAAAACATTTAACTAATGCCGACAGCCACCTACCTCAACCGCGACTATGACCGGACCCGACGACGACGAGACCCGACACCGGTTGCAGAGGATGTCGCCGGAGAAGAACCCACACCGCCATGAGAATCGCGGGCAGTCAAGCACAGTCGGAACTCAGATCCCAGCCCCAGCCCCGCCGCTTCGCGCCGTTAATGGCCAATCCTTCCATTTCGAACCTGTCGCATCGTTGCGAACCATATCGGCTCAGATCCGTCGCCAATGTTGCGATCCTTGCCTCCGTCTTGATTCCCTCGTTGCCTTCGGCGTCGGTGTTTGGGAGGAGGAGAGGATTTCGCCGCCGTGAGATGCCGTCGCATTGGGACGGGCGATTGTCGTGCCGGTGGGTGGTTGGCGGTTGCGAGCTTGCCCGCGAAGGTGGAGCGGCCGCGACGCTCGGAGACTACTCACGCGGCTCTCCGCAGTGGGCCGCGACGGAGTCGGCCTCCCAGGTCCCCTCTCCGATCGTCGGGCCTGTGGGTTGGGTTTGGACGCACGAAAGATGGAATGAAAAAATTTTTTTTGCTTTTTTTTTTTCTGGGTTTTTTTTTTTCTAGATGTAATCTTGTGTAATTATCTCACAATAAGTTTTGTGCATCTTTTTCATATGGACTTGTCCAAAAGTAACAAAAATTTTCGCCTTGTCCAAAAGTAATGAAGGGACTCATAATTTTCTGTTAAATTTTTAACCAAAAAAAAAGAAAAAGAAAAGAAAGAATAAGTCTGTTATAATTTGAGTAAAAAATTTTAAGTTGAAATTAATTATAATTTTTATTAATTTTTTTAAATAAAAGATAAAAATTAAAATAAAAAATTTAAATTTGAGTTAAATATTAAAAAAATATAAGATTTTATTTAATATTAATTTAATTTTAATTAAATTATAATTTTTTATCTTAATTTTTAATTAATAAAAACATTTAATTTAATAATTTTATCTATAATCCAGAAAAAAAAAAAAAAGTCAAAAGCCACAAGAATGGGAAAAAGCATGATTAAAGCCACAAAAAAAAAAAAAAAGGAGAAACATCTTGACTTACGCCAAGCACAAACGAAGACCACAAACCAAAGCCAAGCACCAAAAGAGACGAGAGATCGAGAACCGAGATCTGGTGGCTTTCGATTTCTTCCTTCCATGTCCATGGATCTCCCCACCCTCCTCCCCCACCACCACCGCCCCCACAACGATCACCAGAACCACCACAGCCACCACCACCACAACCAAGCCAAAGCCAAAGCCAAACCAAAACCAAAACCAACCCAGGTACGCTTCCGTTCCCAATTCCTCTCGTCCCCACTACCCCGATGACCCCAATTTCCAAAACCCTCGCCTCCAACGCAACCACCACGCTCTTCAGACCACTCCTCCGCAGCCTCCTCCCCCTCCCCTGCCGCCGCCGCCGCTGACATCTCATATTTTGCCGTTCCATCCCCGGCCTCCGCCACAGCAGCCCTCTCCCTACCGCCCTCCTCCGCCGGTCCAAGGTCACTCTCACGCATACAATCCCGTCCAGTCGCAATTCGCCTTCGCCAACCCTAGCTACGATCGCGACGACGATCGCTCCAGATCGTCGTATCCCCTCCGCGAGTTCGGCCCCTCGCCCAAGGTTTCGCACCGATTGCCCGTCGAGGATGATCGCCCAAGGCATCGCTTGCCGGAGTTCGCCGCCGAGAGTCGGCAGGAGTTTTGGGAGCAACCTAGGGTTTTGGCGGAGAATAATCTGCCGGAATCTGGCTCTCAGAAGTTTCAGTTCGATCACAACGCTCTGTCGCCGTACAAGGCGAGTAACAGAGTGAGACATGAATCGGAAAGTAGTTCTAGGTTTAGAGTGGATTATGCCGATGTGTATGAATCGAAGCACAGAGAGGAGGTTTTACGCGTTCGTGAGGATGAGAATTTCGGTCGCCGTGGGAATGTCTTGTCCAATCCAGGTACGTCATTTCGTGATGTTGGATTTGTGTCTAATTCGAGTTTGTCATCGAGGAATTCGGAGTCCGAATCGGAGAATTATCATGGCAATCGCTACGGCTCGGTTTATGATAAGGAATCGTTTAGGAGTGGTAGAAGAGATGTTGTTTACGAAAATCAAAGGTGGGGTCATGAGAGGAAAGTTCCTAGAGATGCTCATAATTCCTCATTTGAGAGGGGAAGTGGTGAGATTAGTAATGGCGACGGGGCTCACTTTGTTCCTGCGAAACGGTACAATAACAGGGGAACCAGGGAGGATGTTCATGAATTTAATCGCACCCCGAGAAAGCAGATGCAGAAGAAAAGTGCTTTTCTTCGAATTCAAAAGCCTAACCACAGGAATTCAGAGAGTGAGCAGTCGCATTATTCTGGTTATGTTGATAATTCGAATTCTAGCTCTTTTAGACGCAGGGATCATCACCATGCGTATATGGGCAGTTCGGTCAATGAAGAAGGAAGAGTTGGAAGTCCTGTTGAGCTTGATATTTCTTTCAAAGACAATTCGCTGGTGGCGAAGGCAATCTTGGCGCCGATGAGCTGTTCTGATGTTACGGATGCTGATTTGACTCTTGGAAATGTCAAAGGTGTGAAAGATTCTGTTGCAGAGGGGGATTGTTCAAATGCCGAACTGACTAAACTCGGCGACAATATTGTAAATGTGGATAGCTCCATGCAGTTAGCAAACAATGCCTCTTCTTCGGACAAGAAAATGTTGAAATCAGAAGTGAAAGTTACTTCCGATATCAAGGAAATGCATGATGCTAATTCTCAGGCTTGTTCGAGTGCGACGAATCATTCTCATGAAAAGAATAAAGTGCAAAAGTCTCTGAAGGGTGCTGATTTAGATAAAGTTGGTACTGCAGCGGGTCCTAACAAACCTTCTCTCAAGGTTGTTAAGAAGAAGAAACTGGTGAAGAAAAAAGTGAAAAAAGTTGTGCGCACTCAGTCACAGCAAAAGAAGCAAGGTGAAACTGTGATAGCAGACGCCCGCGTTCCCACTCCATCTGGACCCTCTGAAACTGACAAGGTTGTTGCGTCTTCGTCTTATCCTTGTCCTAGTGAAACAAATACGTTGCATGTTGGAAAAATGGTAGAAGGATCCTCATTGTCCACAGAATCAAAGGAACATGGCAATAATGAATCTCGCACAAAATGTGAAAGTGATATTGAGAAAAAGGGTGACAACTTAAATACCTGCTTGGGTTCTTTGAGTCTGGAAGAAATCAAAATTGACAAATATCCTGAAAATACAGAGTACTCTGCTCAGGGTTTGCGTGCCATATCAAATAATAAGGGTTTGGTTAAATCACTCGAAACAAGTACTTCCGGTGGCGTAGTGAATGCAGTAGATGTTAAACAGTCTTGTCAGATTGGAGACTCCATGTTACTTGACAATGAGTTAGATAAAAACTCTTCACCAATCACCTTGCCCCTAGTGGAGAAGGTTGATTCTGCTTTGTTAAATTCAAAAAATACCAAAATGCATGACAATCTTATGAGTACATATTGTTCTGCCAATGGTACAGATACCACCTTGGATATTCTCGATGGTACAAAATTGTCAAAAGAGGAAAACCCAGTTCGGGAAGAGATTTCAAAGGCTCTTTTATCAACAAGAAGCAGTGTAACAGTTGGCTTGTCATGTTCAGGCGAAGCTACTTCGGATGCGCACAGTTCAGACCATGATAGTGACAGAGTTACCTCCCTGGGCGACTACAATGTGAGCAATCATGAATTGAATATAACTGTTTCCAGAAGTGGTACTGTTGATTGTGTTATAAAGCAACCATCGACAGATGGCTCCAGTGGATTACCTGAAAATAGTGCCAAAGGAAGACCTCGAAAAACGAAAATTTCAGTTGGAAATAACAAAGGGGATACACCTATGTCTAGGAAGAAGAGAACAATTAGGAGTCAGTCGAATAGGACAACTAATATTGATTTGGATTCTGCTAATGTTTCTGACGCTGCTACTGCTGTGGATACAAAAATCAGTTTATCTTTTGAAGATCCAAGTCGTGAAGAAGCAGCAGTTTCTTCTATGGGAAGTTTGGATGATGGCTTACAACCCGGCAAAGATTGGACCTGTGAACTGCATGATGGTTCGTCAGTTGGTTCTCCAGATGCTAACTTAATTTCTAGAGGTGGTGGTAATGATGGTTTCCATGTTACTCCAATTCAGAGCATAAAGAGAAGAAAAGTTTCTACTTCTCATCTGCCAGTGCCGAGTCCCCAGACTGGTGAACAACCCGCAGATACATCTGCATCTGTATTTTGTGCGGAAGCACCAGCGACTTCAAATGATGTTTCGGCGCAACAAAACATGGAATTGTTTACATCATCTAAAGAGCCTGTAGGTGCTGCAACCGATTTGGTGAATTCTGAAAATGAGAACACTGTTTTGCATGAGAATAGGCTGTCCCAAGGATGTTCAAATGCTGTGGGTGTTACGACTTCCTTTAATGATGAGGAGAAAAAAGGTGATGGCGCTGGTTTGGCTGTAAATGATCATGGGATTGAGGTTTCTAACGTACAGAGCAGAGGGGAACAAAAAGTGGCTGTGCCTGCTTCAAAAGAGCAAGTTCTTGCCCAGGATGAGACACCGCAGGACACAATTTCTTCAGGTATCCAGCCTTCGGATATAGGTAAAAGTTTTTCCTTTACAGATATGGAATCTGATAATCTTCTTGTGAAGGATGATTTTCCCAATTTGCCAAATGATCTATCTTCACCCAAAGATCACAGTGGAGCTGCTTCCATTGATGAAGCAATGGATTTTGTGCCTGATTTACTAACCGTACCGGGTTCACCACAAACCTCGTTTGATGTTTCTGATGTACACATGTCAGATGTCTCGTCAATCAGCCAATTGTCCAATCAAACTTGTAGGGAAAATGAGAAGATCGATCAAAAGTCTTTGGACGACTCTGCTCAAAAATCATTTTCTCAGTGTGCCAAAAGTAGTCTAACATCAGATTCTGCAGCCGAAAGTGACCAAGCAGTTGAAGGGAAGATATCATCATTGCGTTTGCAAGATTCTAGAAGTATGTCTCAGGGTCTTACCATTACAAGTGTCGAATCTAAAGGGATGAAGAACCAGCTTGGCTATGCTGTTTCTAGGACCTTTCCTGGCCGTTCATCTTTTGGACCTACTACCTCAAAAAAGAGAGCAAATTCTACCCAAGCCAATCCACGAACTTGGCATCGTAATGTCAAGTCTTCCGCGTCTCCTCTTCCTGCAAGCAAGGCTTCCTCAAAGAACGTTCCTTTCCGAAAGCAGTTACCAGAAAGGGATGGGAAGGTTCAGAGTACTTCTTATGTACGTAAAGGTAATAGCCTGGTTAGAAAACCCTCTCCAGTTGCTGCTCTACCCCAAGGTTCTCCAAGTCCTTCTGTTTTTCGGTTGAAGTCAGTCGGTTCTGACGAATCAAAGAGGAGCATTGAATCAGATACTAGAGTTGGTATTGGTAACTCACCTTGTTTATCAAGGTTGGGAGAAAAAAGGGCTTCTTGCGAAAATCCTAGATCATCACCGATACAAAGTGGGGACAAATTACCCAATGATGTTGCCATATCATCAGGGGATTGCACATCTTCGCCATCCACAGATCCTCTTTCCAATGGCTGCTGCGAAACTAATTCAGATCCTATAAGTTCTTACGAGACAAACGATACACCTAAATTGGTTGAGGGTTCACCAACTTCTGAAGCTTCTGAAAACCAAAATGACCAACTTGACAGTGTGGACAGCCAGACTGAACTGAATAATGGGAATTTGGCATCTTTAAACATGAAGCAGATAGTGTATGTAAAGCGAAAATCAAATCAATTGGTTGCAACTTCTAATTCTGTTTTTCTTTCCGTTGCCAATGCTGATAAGAGTCAAACCTCATCCTTTGATGGTTACTACAAGAGGAGAAAAAATCAGCTCATTAGGACTTCATTGGAGAGCCACAGCAAACAGCCAGTTAATGACAATTTGAACTCGGGGGTCCAACTGACTCTTGATGCCATTTCAAGAAGAAGATTGAGTAAGCGACGCTTACTTAAAGGTACGAACACAAACCTCAATTCCATGGATATTTTACTAGATTCGTACATGCATACACACACAGATTTTTCTTTTACCATGATGGATGACATTATTGTATGGGGTATAAAATAGCTCTATTGAATCATGGGAAGTACTCACGGTGAATTGTACAACTTTTTTTATTGCTAATGATTTAAGCGTGAACCTTTTTATTCTCTGCTATTTTCTATTAGAATCTCTCTCTTTTGTTCGTTGCGTAGTGCATTGATTATTTTTGTTCTTATATATTGTTACAAATGGTTGTGTGGAAATATTAGTGTAATATTTGTCAATTTTCTTTGGCATGCTATTACTAACATAAGAGGTGTTTTCGGGGTGTAGTTGTTCCCAAGACATTTAAACGTTCAACAAACTCTTTGGTGTGGACACTGTATAGCACACAGTCGACAAAGGTTAATAGTGGTTTGCTGTACCACCAGAAGGTTCTCCCTCACCTTTTTCCTTGGAAAAGAACAACATATTGGAGAAGTTTTATGCAAAATACGAATTTGGTTTATAAAAGCAGTTCCTTAGCAATCAGGTACAGTCGTTTCCTGCAGTTGTGAATATTGTCCTTCTTCTATCGCACTTTTCTGTGTTTCATAAGCAAAAATGGTTTTAAATTTTCTTCTTTTAGTAAGAAATTGCTGCTATCAAGAAAGCGGGATGCAGTTTACACAAGGTCAATGAATGGATTTTCACTACGAAAATCCAAAGTCTTAAGTGTTGGCGGTGCAAGTTTGAAGTGGTCAAAATCCATTGAAAAGCACTCGAAGAAAGCTAATGAGGTTAGTTATGCTACAATTTTAAACGAAGACATATGCAGGCTGTTTTATTCTTTGAAGTTGTCTAATTTTGAGTCATTTTAAGTGCTATTTTCTGTTCTATCAAAAGAAAAAAGTTCTATTTTCTGTTCAATGACGATATTTGACTGCGTAATTTATTAATTTATTTTGTTCTATCATCTAGGAAGCTACACTTGCAGTTGCTGCCGTAGAGAAGAAGAAGAGAGAACAGAAAGGAGCTACATGCATTAGTTCTGGGTCTAAGAATAGAAATCATTCTTCACGTAAGTCAGTTAATAATATAGTTTTTGCCATCTGGTCCATCCATGAGTCTTATGTGTTGACAAATTCCTTTGCCGGCCGCCCTTTCCCCTACTATTTTCTATTAGATTTTATGTCTTTTTGGCTATGTAATTATTGTATTGCGAACGATTTTGTAAATACACGTGGTTGCGGTAATGCTGTTTTACTATTTACTGACAATGTTGTAGGAGAACGGATATTTCGCATTGGTTCATCTCGTTACAAAATGGATCCTTCAAGGCGGACACTTCAGAGGATATCAGGTGGTCCTTTCATTTGATTTTTTGGGTTGCGTGTTGATTTGTTTCTTGTTTACGTGTTCTTCTGTATTTTTTCTGATGCTTTCTTTCCACGGATGGATCAAATATGCTTTTAAGATGTTGAATGCTGGCCACCGCATTTCTTGTCTTCTCATATATCCTCCATTTGGATGTCCAGTGCAACTAATATCCATAGGCTTCCAGTGTTTCTGTCCAGCTTTTCTTTTTACCCTTTTGTCATTTCATTGGAAAACTGGTTATAAATCTTCTTTTATGATATGTGTAGACGATGAATCATGTGCAGCTTCTGCTCATCCAGAAAAGGATGCAAAAAGATCTTACATTCCAAGAAGATTAGTAATTGGAAATGATGAGTATGTTGCTTTCTTCTTTAACCTTAGGTAGACATACATGTAATAACAACACATTTGAATTTTGTAAATGGATGGAAACTTTAGTCTCGTACAAATTTGTTCAATATTGGCAGATATATCCGGATTGGCAATGGTAACCAGCTTATTAGAGATCCAAAGAAACGAACCCGTATATTGGCGAGTGAGAAAGTGCGGTGGAGCCTGCACACTGCTAGACTCCGGTTGGCAAGAAAGAGGAAGTATTGCCAGTTTTTCACTAGATTCGGGAAGTGCAACAAGGATAGTGGGAAATGTCCCTACATTCATGACCCATCCAAAATTGCAGTTTGTACGAAGTTTCTGAATGGTTTATGTTCCAATGCCAACTGCAAATTGACTCACAAGGTTTACCTTTCCTAAATGCACTAGATAGGACTTCAATAAAGTTGTTTTATTTTCTCCTGTAAGGACTTTGATGGTCTCCGCAAAACTCTCTTGCCCATTTTTACTTGAATTTTCTTTGTTACATACAGGTTATTCCGGAAAGAATGCCAGATTGTTCTTACTTTTTGCAAGGTGCTTTGTCCTTTTCTTTTCATGTGGTATTTGTAGAAATGCGGAATTCTGATATAGATTTTCTGGCAGGTTTATGCAACAATCAGAACTGTCCATACAGACATGTAAATGTGAATCCAAAAGCGTCCACTTGTGAAGGATTTCTTAGGGGATATTGTGCCGACGGTAATGAGGTAATGTTTGGCCGTGTAACCCCAATCAACCAGTGTCTCTCTCAACTTGAGAGTTCTTGCTACATATATGTACTCTTTTTTGTGAGAAAAAAAGATTCGAACTTGACATTTTTTTAATTACCCATTCACGATGAGGTCCTAGGTATCAACAGGAGTTCCTGATCTTTGTGAAGTTGATATCATTTTCTTAACACTTATTATCACATCGCTTGACACTTGATTATTTCACTAGTGATGTTTTAGATTTCTGTTTTAATGCTTGATAACTCACTTCTTTCCTCTGTGTGCTCACAAATGTGCAATAGTGTCACTAGCAAATAAAATACAATCCATCTCTTGTTGTCACAGTGCCGGAAGAAGCATAGCTATATCTGCCCCGCTTTTGAAGCAACTGGAACCTGTCCCCAAGGTTCGAAATGCAAGCTTCATCACCCCAAAAGCCGAATGCATGGAAAGAAAAGGAAACGGTCAAGAGAACAAAAGAATGCTAGAGGGCGTTACTTTGGGTCCCCCGATATCTTGGAGTCGAGAACAATGGTGTTTGAGAAGCACTTTGCACAAGATGGCAACAATGTCTTTTTGGAAGGAAACTCTGCTGATTTTATTGCCATTGATGCTGGTGACGATGATCTTGCTAGCGAATGTAATGATTCAAGGAACGAGCAGCCAGCGTTTTGTGAAAGTGATACCTCGGAAAGACAGATAGAGGATCTTGATGAGTCGATTAAACCACTTCGTTTAATGGATACTAGTCTGACAGCGTAGTTAGCTCTGGCTGTGGCAGCTAAAATGCGTGTAAACAAAGAAAGTCGTGGTCTAGTTCGGTCAAATTGTAAATGTAGTAGGAAGAAGTTTTAACCTTAAGAGAGAGAGTATTGTTCTGTTTTTGTTCCTTTTTTTTTTCCCCCCCGTTATTTAGGTAAAGTAACATTTTTTTTACACCTATTTTACTTGGTTATTTATTTTGAACATGAATTGTACAAGAAATAAGAAATGAGATTATATAATATATATACTTTCTATTATCGGAGAAGGTCTCAGTTTTTTTTTTTTTTTTTTCAGCAATCTTTCTGTTTGCCATGGGAGATGTTCAAATCAAGCATTTGAAACGAAAAAAAGGAAAAGAAAATTTGGGGAATAAAAAGTGGTTAGCCTCGAAGAATTTGTGAATTATTTAGCAGAAGTACTGCAGTTGGAAGGGAGAACAAAAACAAGACAAGATTTGTGATAATTTTTTTATATTAAAAAAATGTCCAAGGCTAAAAGAATGTAAACTTGAAAATTCTACCACAGCAGTTCGAACAAATATGTTTTAATTGCTATAATTGGATATACACACACACACACACACACACACACGTATAAAATACGCATGAATGTTAATACACATGTTATGGAAGAGCATGAACGGCAATTGGTCGTTCTATCCTCACCGCACAAGCTCTTTCTCCAATAAAAACAAGAAATCTTATCCAAAAAAAACAGGAAGCTCAGAATATAAGCCCTTGCAATAATTTCCCTGAAATTTGGGAATCTGAAAAAACCACCAAAAACAGAGCCAGAACCACATAAAAAGGACCGTCAAAAGTTTAAGAGACTCGGATTGGAACTAGTATGCTGTTTTCAGCCATGGCAGCTACATCCTCTCACATGGTACCAGCCAAGATTTCCATGTTGGGTTACATGGGAAGCAGAAGAGGATTAAACAACCGACGGGCTTTCTCCATTTCAGCTCAGCAGCAGCAAACTCAAGCCGAAGAGTCGCAACAAGTAACGGTAGAGGAGGAACAAGAGTTGCAACAAGCAAAAGTGAAGGCGCCGCAACAAGGAGTTAAACCAAGGCCTGTGGAGGCACAAGTGAACGTGAAGAGCAAGAACATGAGCAGAGAATATGGAGGGCAGTGGCTGAGCAGCACCACTCGGCATGTCAGGATCTATGCAGCCTATATCGACCCCGTCACCTCCGAATTCGATCAAACTCAGATGGACAAGCTCACGCTGATCCTCGACCCCACCAATGAGTTTGTATGGAAACCCGAGAGCTGCAACAAGGTCTACTCTTACTTTCAGGAGCTTGTTGATCACTATGAGGTAAAAAAAACTTCGTTCCCTCTGTACAAATTCTACATGTATACATGCATATGAAATACATACATACATGTGTGTGTGTATATATATATATATATATATATATATCTGCTTCTCAAACTTGGCTAAGATATGAGGATTTTTTCCTGTGGTGATTGAATCAGGGCGCGCCATTGACAGAATACACACTCCGTCTGATTGGTTCGGACATAGAGCATTATATAAGGAAGCTGCTATATGATGGGGTAATAAAATACAACATGGACGCTAGAGTCCTCAACTTCAGCATGGGAAAGCCTCGCATTCTCTTTAACAACAATGAAATCCAACCTCAAGATGAGCAATCATAAGAATGTCCTAGAAAAGGTTAGATCGTTACCTTAAAATAAAATTTCACAAAACCATTAGTGACCCAAGTTTCAAACTTTCAAAATGACAAAAAGGAAAAGGACAACATTTTATCTGCTATTTTGGATCAGTATTACTGTATTTTGATCATATAAAATAAACGAATACAATTTTGTACAGATGTTTTTGCACACTTTGAATTTTTTTAAGTACTTTCCATAATTCAGCAATGACCGCAAAATTATTGTTCATGAGCTATAAATGAAAATCTGTAATGGTACGGGAGCTAGTACCTTCGATCTGAGTTATTTTTATTTTCTTTTCTCCTGTGGATTGGATTTTTTTTTTGGGTACTAACACTTGCTTCTTGCGGTTGAAATCTTCTTGTCGTGACATCGGTAAAATATTGCTGCTGCCTCCAGTTAGTAAAACTGGAGATTGCAATTCCCAGCATTTTTCTTTTAGAATTTTCAACACAATAATGCGATTTCTAGTGCACCTTTTCAAATGAAGTTTGGCATAGGGAATTGAGATGTAAAAACTCCCAAAAACTATACGACCATCCAGTTTCTCTCTTCCTCACCAAACAAACAAAGATTATAGGAAATCACACTGCAATTTCCACTGCATAAGATGCAACTGTCAATTAGAGTACCCTCTACTTTACAACTTCACTCGTCGGGTTTGCTTGTACGCTGATTTGAGGACGTGTTCTGTTCTTCCGTTTAACTTCTGTGGTAGCACCCCCAAACATGATGGATCAAGCCATGGCTTAAACCCTTTATCCTCGGAAATATGCTGACAAAATCACATCATGTACAGCCGCAGAAAATGAGATTACGTAGCTTTATATTTGTCATAAAAAACGAACATAGACATATATGTATACTTGCTCTAGCAAAAATACAACTCATAACTGAGCATATATTCCGTTGAGATAGTTATGACGGAAAAAAAAAATAGTCTCATATGTATGAGCATGCATTAAGTATTAATAACACTGTAATCTAACCACTTTTTAGGTGATGGTTAGACCCGGCATATCAATTGGCCAAGTAAAGAGTCGTCTAAGTTTTTTTTTCCTTAAAATGACATCTCACTGAGGAACAGATAGGTACACGAGGTGAGCGGAAATCTATTATTCTACATTTTTTATTTGAATTGATGAAGACACTTATCGAGGCAAAAACCAGAAATTGAAAACGCACCTTCAACCAGTAAAAATATCCGCGCAACAGATTGAAAGATTTGAGGTCATCATCTTTTGCTTGTTTAAGCTGCTTTGCAAGATCTGCACAAAGTTGGTAAATAAAAGTTAGGAGAATCATTAAAGAAAAAGAGAACTTGTGACCAGGTAAAAATAGTTCTTGCACCACCATAATACATAAGGTACATAGACAATTTATGACATAATTTACAAGAGCATCAACCTAAGCAGGCATTAGAAGCAAGTTAAATTTAGCGAGAAGACAATGGAAGAGGATCACGCAAAATCAGGGACTCAGAGACTATTCGGGGTTGGTCCCTAAATTCTGAAAGTCCAAATGACCATGGGAAAGTCACAAACATCAGTCAACGACAAAATCTTACCTTTAGTGAAATCACAAGTCGATTCTATTGGAACCTAAAACTAACATGTTCCGACCGCGAAGTCTAGATATGTCGGTGCTTATAAATAAATTACCGCCACTTCCATGTCATGCCCATCTAGTCCGTGGTTTTCTTTTATGTCCAAAAATAGAACAAAAGGAACATGTATGCATACATAACAAGGAAAAAACTTTTGCTCATCGTACATGGTGGTCGAGTACATTTCAATTTTTTAAATTTATTTTTTCCGGAAAAACTATCAGCAATCCAAAAAACATAATAGTTGGTTTCATTAATTATTTCAACTTGTATTCCCAAAAGTAAATCCGAAAGTATGCCTTCGTGTTGCCATTCTCAACAATACGTTCTGCCATTATTTCAAACAAGTTCTAAGCTCTCTCTTGTGCAAAATGAAAAGACAAAAGTAAGAACCGATAATCTAAAAAGTAAAAGAAGTCAGTTTTGGTCGTAGCTACGTATATACCCAACATGTATGATCCTGGAATTGAAGTAGGCTCCACTGAAGAAAAAAGTAAATTAGTTAATAACTAAGTGAACTAACCACTGTACAAGTCCAGATGTGATTTGCCAAGCTTGTGTTCCACCCGATATGACTTTTTGGTGTCTCCCTCAACTGTTTCTTGAATTAGCGGTCTTCGGCGAGATACTTCGTGCTTAAGAGCTTCATGCTCTTTAGAGTCATAAGGCATCTTAAGAACCTCCATAAGCCCCTTCTTAAACTGGGAGCACCTTATAGAAGAATCTTCAGTGAAACTGTAGTTGTCGAGATCAATCACTTCCATACCAATCTGTTCCTTTTTAGAATATCAACAGTACAAGCAGTCAGGCCAGGAAAAAATAAAAAAATAAAAAATAAAAAATCAGATGCGCAAAAATTTAAGCACGAAAACCAACGAATATGCATGTACATTCACATGAAAACAGATGAGTAAGATCAAAGTTGTGTGAGGAGATATACATACACGTTTTGAAGACACAAATGGGCTTCTAGCTCCACCACTATTGGGGTCCTTGTCCATTATTTCTATATCAGATTCACTCTCCTCAACCTCGTCAAATCTCCATGTACTATCCTCGACATTATATATTGCATTTTCACGATCCTTATCAAGCTGATTCATAAATGCGACGTACTCTTTGTCTATTTCGTCAGAAAGATCTTCACGGTCACATCGACACTTAACCAAATGGCTATTCACCAAACGAGGTCTAGTATTAGACTGCCCATTCATTCTACCACGAACACAATTGATAAGTCCGTAGTATTCATCAGAATCATCAATTTCATCTTCATGGTTAAGCTCATTTCCATCCTTGTCACGAATTTCATATTCACGATCACTTTGGTGCTGATGCGAAAATTTTTCCTCTGAACCAAGTTTTGTTCCCCCATAAGAACCTCCAATTGTTCCCCTTGAACCATAATTCAGAATTCGGGCACACCTTTCATCAAGATCATCTTCATGGACACTTACGCACTTATCCAAAAAATCACCCTCTGAACAAAGTCTGTGGTATTCATCTGAATCATCAATTTCATCTTCATGGTCACTTACAAACTGATCCAAAAATTCACCCTCCGAACCAAGTCCCCTATCATCAGAACAAAGAAATCTCATATACTCATCATCATCATCCACACCATCATCGCCATCGTCATGGTCAAAGTCATTCTCAGCCAATTGTTCACTCTTCGAACCAGATCTTAGACTAGTTCCACCAGAATTATGACCCTTAAGTTCTTTGCCTGCTCTCTTCCCCGCCAAGCAAATCTTTCTTCTTTCACTCGGTATGTCATCTACATGACCATCATTGCCAATCTCAGACTTGATCAAATAATTATCTGCCAAACCAGATTGTATGCTAGATTCTCCACCCTCATTCCTTCTCGCAGAGGAAATCCTCCTTCTCACACTCAATTCATCATATGAGGTTTCCATACTTTCTCTCTTCCTATTATTCCTCGCAAGATACCTCAACATCCTCGGGCTGCAAGCATCCCCCCAACTCGAAAAATCAGCTGAACTACTAACAATTTCTGTGTTTTCTCCATTGAAAAGCCTCCTTAAGATCCTTTTGCCGATAATGCTCTGACGCACCGGATAGCTCTCGTAAGCTTTGGCAGTCTCCGCCCCACGTTCATCAACCACCGAGTATGCAATTTCATACCTTAACACCTCGGGCGCACGATTCTCCTGAAAAACCGAAAGTGCATAGCACTGCCCATTTTGCTTCACATTTTCCAAGAACATCTTGTAACGAGGATCATGTTTGTGATCCCCAACATGATCATTAACCACATAACCGTCACTACCACTAGAATCGCCATGTCCACAAGTTCTAGGATTCACAAAGTTGTCGTTTTCTACAAGCTCTGGCATTTCTTTAGCTGGAATACTTTTAATCACCATTAAACCAATTCCTATTCAATTTTTTCTCAAAAATAGCTATTAGCTAATGCTTCTTCTCTTTAAAGAGAACCCCAACTGACCCAATCGGTGAGTGAAAAATCAAGTTTAGTTTTATACCACAGATTAGTTAGCAAAGGAAGTTAAAGAAAGGAGTAAACTTTCTCGCGGTTTCTCGCGAACCAAACACAAAAGTAAGGACCCAGTGAGTCTCGTACCTGAATCTATAGAGAGAGAATGAGAAAATGGGTAAAGGCATTGGCTTTGGGATTTTGGAGGGAAGCGAGAGTTGGCGTCGTCCATATGAAAATCCTCTCTCAGATGCTCGGTAATCTCCCAAGACTTTGAGGTTTTTAATTTACTTTTACCGACCCCCCCCCCCCCCCTCCCCCCCCCCCTTTTTTTTTATTAGGTTAAATTATGATGTTAGAAAAAAAATATCATAAATTTCTTGTGAATTTTATCATTAGTGTCTGTCGCTTAACTTTAATATTTGTATCAATTTATCCTTTCAGTTATTAGTTTTTTTCATTATTTTTAATGTCAAAACACCCTTGAATTTTGATTTTCTGTCAAAATATCATATAATCTTTAATCTTTAATATTTGTGTCAAACTTCCCACTGATCTTTAATATTTATATCAAACTGTCACATCTATCTTATTTTATATATCTAATATTATATAGTTACCTAAATTTTTTAGAATAGGTAAAAAAATAATTTTTTCTACTAAAAGAAAATGTATCTTTTTTTGGCCCCCTTTTTTTTTGTTTTTGCTTATTTTTATTAGGGTTAATTTCACTTTTAGCACTTCTGAAATAAATAATATTAAAAACATCATCACTTTTTGAAACCTTCAATTTCAGCACTTAATGTGGGGACCAGTAGCATTTAATGTATATCAAATTACTGGTTTACCCTCATCTCCTACACACTCAAAATCTGTCTCCCTCGCATGGCCCAAAAAAGTTTTTCAAGCTAACATGTACAGTGTTTTAGAGAGAGAAAACTGAAATCTAGAGAGAGAAAGAGTCACCACCCAACAGAAACTTATTTCTTTTTTCACTTTTACGCCTAGCCCCCTCCACCCATTTTGAAACCCAAATCTTCATATAATAGTGAGAAATTTTCATCTACAGACAGAAAACTTCCATTTAGAGAGAGAAACTTTCATTTAGAGAGAGAAACTTCCATCGAAAGTTTTTTTTTTTAATCTAATATTTTTGGTCATTTTTGAGTAAAGGTCATAACTATTATGACCATCCGGTCATAACCGTTATGACCTATGTTTAGAAATGACCAAAAATGTTATCTTAAAAAAAAAAAAATTTCGCTGGATTTATAATATATATATATATATGGTCATAACCATATTGACCGGATGGTCATAACCATATTGACCTTTATTATTTAATAGGCCAAAAATGTTATCTTAAAAAAAAAAAAACTTTCGATAATTTATAAAAAAAAAAAAATGGTCGTAACCATATTGACCGGATGGTCATAACCATATTGACCTTTACTATTTAATAGGCCAAAAATGTTATCTTAAAAAAAAAAAAAAACTTTCGATAATTTATAAAAAAAAAAATGGTCATAACCATATTGACCGGATGGTCATAACCATGTTGACCTTTACTATTTAATAGGCCAACAATGTTATCTTAAAAAAAAAAAAAAAAACTTTCGATGATTTATAAAAAAAAAAAATGGTCATAACCATATTGATCGGATGGTCATAACCATATTGACCTTTACTATTTAATAGACCAAAAATGTTATCTTAAAAAAAAAAAAAAAACTTTCGATGATTTATAAAAAAAAAAATGGTCATAACCATATTGACCGGATGGTCATAACCATATTGACCTTTACTATTTAATAGGCCAAAAATATTATCTTAAAAAAAAAAAAGGTCATAACCATATTGACCATCCGGTCAATATGGTTATGACTTTTTTTTTTTTTTTTTTTTTTATAAATCATCGAAAGTTTTTTTTTTTTTTTTAAGATAACTTTTTTGGCCTATTAAATAGTAAAGGTCAATATGGTTATGACCATCCGGTCAATATGCTTATGACCTTTTTTTTTTTTTTTTTTTTTATAAATCATCTAAAGTTTTTTTTTTTTTTTAAGATAACATTTTTGGCCTATTAAATAGTAAAGTTCAATATGGTTATGACCATCCAGTCAATATGGTTATGACCTTTTTTTTTTTTTTTATAAATCATCGAAAGTTTTTTTTTTTTTTTAAGATAACATTTTTGGCCTATTAAATAGTAAAGGTCAATATGGTTATGACCATCCGGTCAATATGGTTATGACCATTTTTTTTTTTTTTTATAAATCATCGAAAGTTTTTTTTTTTTAAGATAACATTTTTGGCCTATTAAATAGTAAAGGTCAATATGGTTATGACCATCCGGTCAATATGGTTATGACCTTTTTTTTTTTTTTTTTATAAATCATCGAAAGTTTTTTTTTTTTTTAAGATAACATTTTTGGCCTATTAAATAGTAAAGGTCAATATGGTTATGACCATCCGATCAATATGGTTATGACCATTTTTTTTTTTATAAATCATCGAAAGTTTTTTTTTTTTTTTTTTTAAGATAACATTTTTTGCCTATTAAATAGTAAAGGTCAATATGGTTATGACCATCCGGTCAATATGGTTATGACCATTTTTTTTTTATAAATCATCGAAAGTTTTTTTTTTTTAAGATAACATTTTTGGCCTATTAAATAGTAAAGGTCAATATGGTTATGACCATCCGGTCAATATGGTTATGACCATTTTTTTTTTATAAATCATCGAAAGTTTTTTTTTTTTTTTTTTTTTAAGATTTTGGCCTATTAAATAGTAAAGGTCAATATGGTTATGACCATCCGGTCAATATGGTTATGACCATTTTTTTTTTTTTATAAATCATCGAAAGTTTTTTTTTTTTTTTTAAGATAACATTTTTGGCCTATTAAATAGTAAAGGTCAATATGGTTATGACCATCCGGTCAATATGGTTATGACTTTTTTTTTTTTTTTTTTATAAATCATCGAAAGTTTTTTTTTTTTTTAAGATAACATTTTTGGCCTGTTAAATAGTAAATGTCAATATGGTTATGACCATCCGGTCAATATGGTTATGACCATTTTTTTTTTTTTATAAATCATCGAAAGTTTTTTTTTTTAAGATAACATTTTTGGCATATTAAATAGTAAAGGTCAATATGGTTATGACCATCCGGTCAATATGGTTATGACCATTTTTTTTTTTTATAAATCATCGAAAGTTTTTTTTTTTTTTAAGATAACATTTTTGGCCTATTAAATAGTAAAGGTCAATATGGTTATGACCATCCGATCAATATGGTTATGACCATTTTTTTTTTATAAATCATCGAAAGTTTTTTTTTTTTTTTTAAGATAACATTTTTGGCCTATTAAATAGTAAAGGTCAATATGGTTATGACCATCCGGTCAATATGGTTATGACCATTTTTTTTTTTTTATAAATCATCGAAAGTTTTTTTTTTTTTTAAGATAACATTTTTGGCCTATTAAATAGTAAAGGTCAATATGGTTATGACCATCCGGTCAATATGGTTATGATCATTTTTTTTTTTATAAATCATCGAAAGTTTTTTTTTTTTTTAAGATAACATTTTTGGCCTATTAAATAGTAAAGGTCATAACCATTATGACCATCCGGTCAATATGGTTATGACCATATATATATATATATTTTATAAATCCAGCGAAAGTTTTTTTTTTTTTTTTTAAGATAACATTTTTGGCCATTTTTAAACATAGGTCATAACGGTTATGACCGGATGGTCATAATAGTTATGACCTTTACTCAAAAATGACCAAAAATGTTAGATTTAAAAAAAAAAAAACTTTCGATGGAAGTTTCTCTCTCTAAATGAAAGTTTCTCTCTCTAAATGGAAGTTTCTGTCTGTAGATGAAAATTTCTCTCTATTATATGAAGATTTGGGTTTTAAAATGGGTGGAGGGGCTAGGCGGAAAAGTGAAAAAAGAAATAAGTTTCCGGTGGGTGGTGACTCTTTCTCTCTCTAGATTTCAGTTTTCTCTCTCTAAAATACTGTACATGTTGGTTTGAAAAAGTTTTTTGGGCCTTGCGAGGGAGATAGATTTTGAGTATGTAGGAGATGAGGGTAAACCTGTAATTTGATATACATTAAATGCTACTGGGTCCCACTTTAAGTGCTAATAATTAAGGGAAAAAAAAGTAGTACTATTTTTAATATTATTTATTCTACAAGTGCTAAAAGTGAAATTAACCCTTTTTATTAAAATTTACATATATTTTGATTTTCTTAAACAAAAATAACTACATGTTCATTATTTTATTGTCCTAATATTACAATTTTTAATTTATTTACAATTGATAATACTGTACCAAAATATGCAAACTAATATTTTTTTAAATTAAAAAATATAATTAAGAATATGTATCAGAGTAAATTTATAATAGTTATTTTTACTATGAGTTTAAGAAAATACATGAATGAAATTCATTATGATTATTATTTCAAATTATGTAAGCCAAGTAAACAACGTAATTGAAATCTAAATCCTATATCTAACTTCTACCAATTATGGTTACACATAAGTAAATCTATAATCCAAATAAACTTAAATTAAAATAAGTAAAACAAGAAAGAAAAAAATGTGTTAAAAAATGTGCATATCACTTCATTATAATAAATATAGATAGTTTTTCCTGTTCTAAAAAGTTAATAATTATTACGTAATTATACAATTTTAGATAATTAAACTAACAAATGAGATAGTTTAATATAAATATTAAAGATTATGGGTTAGTTTGACATAAATATTAAAGATCACGGGGTATTTTGACACATATGCAAAGTTCATGGGACATTTTGACATCAAAGATAACGTAAAAACTAATAGCAACTAACTGAAGGGGTAACTTGACATATATGTTAAAATTCATGGGACATAATAGGTATTTCATAATTTATGAAGTATATTGATATTAGTGATAAAATTCAGAAAAAATATATGATATTTTTTCTTTTTATTTTAATAATATGGTCTTTTTAACAATAATAATATATGTTTCTAAATATTAAATGTGATTTCATAAAATGTATATAATGGTATCAAAATCTTATAAAGAATTTATTTTGGCCAAATTTATTGCTCGGAAACATATATTAATAACACGAACGGCCGTCTCATATTTAATTTAGATAGGTTTCTTTCATTTAAAAAATAAATAAACTTGCTGACATTAGAAGAAGATTTTTTTTCGCCCTCGAAATAATTACCACATTCAAATTCTAACCACCATTCGAGTAGTTGAGATTAATGGTTTGGCGCTGCACCATTATAGAATCTCTCGTTTATTTTTACTATTATTATCACTATAATTGTTGTTATTTTTTTGTGATAAATCTCTTTTCTATTAATAAAAAATAAAATAAAAAAAAAATAAAAAAAAAAAAAACAAAGAGGGGCCGCAGAGAGAATGATCACATCAAATTCAGCATAATGCCACGTTGTAATTGGCTGTATTCTTTTTATTCTTTATATATAATTTTAACTAGTTAGTTAAGAATCAAAATTGGTAAAATAGCAAAAACAGATCGAACGGTAATAACTTGCAAAAGAAACCTCCATGACCTGTTCACATCCAGTCTCTCGACAACAAAAAGAAGATTATAATACATGGGAAAATCACAGCCTATTTCCACTGCCTTTGATACAACCGTCCAGAATACCCTTTACTTTACAACCACACTAATCAGATTTTCTTGCACTTTGATCTCAGGATGCGCCGAGTTCCTGTTAACTTCTGCGGTAACACCTCCAAACACGACAGATCAAGCCATGGCTTAAACTTTTTATCGTCGGAAATATGCTGACAAGATCACACCAAGTACACCATCAGAAAATGAGACTACATCGTGCTACATTTGTCCTCGATCACAAACGTCGACAAATGTAATACTTGCTGTAGCAAAGATACAGCTCATAACCGGTTTGGTTTCTAAGATGAATAAAGATACGAATCCTAACTTTTTAATATCAACCCATATGGTAAACGAACTGTTATTTATTTTATCCATAGGTGTTCAAATATTTGCAATTCCAACACAAATACGCATAAAAATGGATAAGAACAACCACCTTAACTGCACAAGACCATAAATTATACTACTTACCTTCAACCAGTAAAAAAATCCACGTAACAGATTGAAAGATTTGAGGTCATTGTTTTTTGCTTGATCAAGCTGCTTTGCAAAATCTGCATAAATTACAAAAAACAAATTTAGGAGATTCGTAAAAATATCACTGGTACTTGCACCGTTGTGCATATATTATGTAGACAATTTATGACATAATTTACAAAGGCATCAACCTAAGCAGGCGCTAGAAGCACGGTTTAATTTAGCTAGAAGATTACAAAACAAGATCAACACAAAATCAGGGACTCGTAGACTACTCTGGGATGGTCCGTTCTAATTTCTGCAAGTCTAGATCACCTTAGGAAAGTCACAGAAATCAGTCAACAACAAAAACGTACCTTTAATGAAATGACAACCCAATTCTATTAGAACCTAACCTAACATATTTCAACCGAGAATACTAGATATGTGGGTGCAATTCCATCATTTCCACCATGCCGTGCCCGTCTGATCTGGGGTAACCTTTTATGTCCAAAGAACAAAACAAAAACAACGGGCATGTTTGCATAGCAAGGAACTACTTATGTTAATCATATATAACCATATTTAACCCCAAGACATTAATTTATCTCCACTTACACGAATGAAGGGGCATTTACGTTAAAATAGAGCCGGTTAAGTACATTTCAATTTTTTTTCCCCTCGTTTTGGTCCTATCAGTAATTGGAAGTACTAAAAGGTGATTGGCAGTAGAGAGGACTTATAGTCTGCTTGGGGAAAAAGTCGGGAAACCATTTGGGGGTGTTGCAGCCTCTCGATTGCTGCTTTTCCACTGTATAGATAACTCATCAATAAAGATAGATTCTTTCAGTTCTTTCTTCCATTCTACAGTGTTTTTCTACTGTCATTTTCCAGAATTAGCTAAGCCCTTATCCCAAAACAGCTGCTTTTAATAATTATTCCAAGTAATAGCCCAAAAATAATCAGGATGTATGTCTGTGTAATAATCCTCTAAATAATTCATTCTGCCATTATTTCAAACAAGCTTTAAAGCTTCTCTCCTTGGCAAAATGAGAAGGCAAAAAGTAACGAACCAAACTGTAAACCGGTGCATGATAGAAGTCAGTTTTGGTCATAGTTAAGTGTACCCAACATATGTGATAAACAAGGAATTTCAAAGAAGCGGAAATTGATAAGCCAGTGTGTGAAAACTAGGCTCCACTGAGCAGGAAAAGAAAGCAAATAAGTTTATAACTAAGTGAACGAACCACTATACAAGTCGAGATATGATTTGCCAAGCTTTTCCACTGGATATGACTTTGTGTGGTTTCGCATAACTCTTTCTCGAGTTATCGGTTTTCGGCAAGATACTTCGCCCTTAAGGACTTCATGCTCCTTAGAATCATAAGGCATCTTAAGTACCTCCATGAGCCCCTTCTTAAACTGGGAACACCTCATAGAAGGATCTTCAGTGAAACCATAGTTTTCCACATCAATCTGTTCATTCTCAGAATATCATCAGAAATCAGATACACGAAAAATATACGTACAAAAACCAAATTATATGCATTTGCAGGAAAACAAAAAATAAGAGCAAACGTGGTGTCGGGAGAATATACATACACATTGTCTTGAAGACACGAATGGGGTAGTAGCTCCACCAGTATAGGGGTCCTTGTCCATTATTTCTATATCAGAATCACTATCCTCGACCTCGTCAAATCTCTCTGGATTACCATCAATCTTATACATTGTTGCTTCACGATCCGTTTCAAGCTGATCCAGAAATGTGGCATAATTTTCATTGATTTCATCAAAAACATCTTCCTGGTCACATTCACTCTCAACCAAATGACAACCCTCAAATTGAGGCGTTGTGCTAGATTGCCCTTTCATTCTGCCACAAACACGATTGGTAAGTCCGTAGTACTCATCTGAATCATCAATTTCATCTTCACTGACATGTGTGAGTTGATCTTCATCCTCATCACAAATTTCTTCTTCATGATCACTTTGGTGCTGATCCGAAAAACTACCCTCTGAACCAAATCTTACATGAGAACGTCCCACTGAATTCAGAACACAGTCATACTCTTCATTTTCAACATCACCTTCACGGTCGCTTCCATGTTGATCGAAAAAGTCACCCTCTGAACCAAGTCCCACATTTATAGAATTGAGAAATCTGTCATCCTCTTCATCAACACTATCATCATCACATTCAAATTCATTCTCAACCAAACGCTTTCCCTCAGAACCAGATCTTAGACATGTTGCACCAGAATTAGGACCCTTACGTTCTCTGCCTGCTCTCTTCTGCGCCAAGCAACCCTTTCCTCTTCCATTTGGTACGGCACCTACATCACCATCATGGCCAATCTCATGCTCATTCAAATAATTATCCTCCAAAACAGATCGTGCACTAGAATCACTGCCTGCATTCCTTCCCGCAGAGCCAAGCCTCCTTCTTTTACCCCATCCATCATCCAAAATTTCCACACTCTCTCTCTTCCTAGTATTCCTCGCATGATACCTCAAAGCTCTCGGGCTCCAACCATCCCCCCCTTCACTCAAAAAATCGGCCAAACCATTAGCAATTTCAGTGTTTTCTCCATTCAAATCCCTCCATAAAATCCTCTCACCATTAACCTTCTTATTCACCGGATAACTCTCGACACCTTCACGAGTCTCCGACCAGCGTTCATCACTCTCCAAGTCTACTATTTCGTACCGTAGCAGTTCATTTACACCATTCTCCTCGCAAACCACAATCGCATAAGACTGCCCATCTTGCTTCACATTTTGCAAGAACACCTTGTACTGAGGATCCAGATTATGATCTCCAACATCATCATTATAATCACCATGTTCATAACTGTTAGTACTCACAAAATTCTCGTATTCTTCAAGCTCCATAGTTTCTATAGCTGCATTATTTTCAATCACTGTTAGAACATTTTTTCTGGGTTTTTTCTCAAATTCTGTATTCGCTATTCTTCTTCTCTTCAAACGCCTCTCTAGCCTCGCAACATTAGAGTCGTGATTAGAACCCTCCAGAACCATTATTTTGCTTCCTTTACACATTAAAAAAAAAAAAAAAAAAAAGGAAAAACGATAAGGGGGGGGGAAAAAAAAAAGATATGCATTACAACGGGGTTTATGAATTATGATAATGGTAAAGAAACAGAACCCCAGAAAACAAAAACCCAAAAAAAAACAAAAAACTGTAAACTAACAAGGTAAAGGGCAAAGGAGGTAAGGGGAAAGGAGTGCACTTTCTTGCGGTTTCTCGAGAACCAAACGGAGCAAAGAGAGGCAGTCTCTTAGTCTTACCTGATTCTAAAACCGGATTACAGAGAAAATGGTGAAAGGTTTCACCGTTGCCTTTGCGATTTTGCCTGGGAAACTGAGCTGGCGTGGTCCGTACGAAATATCTTCCCCTAGTCTCATCAGTTACTCTTGCACCCTTGCACTGTCTAATTCAAGTAAAAAATTTTGCACTTTCAAGACATTTGTTGGGTTGCCTATTTTTTCATTTTAATTTTAATTTTTAATTTTTTTAAATTAACAAAATTTTTATTTTAATTTAAAATCTTCATGTCGAATGAAATACAAGCTTACTTTTTTTCTGTCTTACAAAGAAAGAGCTTTTATTTATTTTTTGAAGGTAAAGCTTTTAAATTTTTAATTAGCGATATATATATATATATATTCAATTACTATTTAATTTTGTTTCTTTTTTTCCTTTTCTTACCTGTATTATTTTGGGGTGGGGAAGGGGTCAAATTTAATTGAGATTTTTCTTTTTCAAAAGGGGTGAATTGGGAATTATAACAATTTATAATGTTGTAAATTGCTTCTAATTGAATCGCCTTTTTTTTTTCCCCCTCTTTTAATAGATCGCCTTTAATCTTTTTTTTTTTTTTTTTTTTTAAGAAATCTGTTATTAATCCAATAGGAATTTAATTGAAGGAGGATTTCTTCTACTGTAATCTCATTATCCACCTGAAGTGAAAGGCCTTATAATTGAAGGAGGATTTAACTTTGAAATATGTTTACTACAAGACAATAACTAGTTTTTTTTTTTTTTTTTAAGTACCATTACTAGTTTTTGGTTTAGTGATTGACAACATAATAAAAAATAAAAATAATATAAAAAAACCCCTTGATTTGAAAAAAGAAGTAAGGACTTGTCTTGGTTAAAATTTTTTAAACTCAAATATAAATGTCCCTGCTTGGAATTTTGATGTTTATGCGACAACATGAAAGGACAATCAAAACGAATATAAGCATTAAATAAATAATTATCTTAGACTTTTTTTTTATATCGTTCTTTAGCTTTTTTTTTTTTTTTTTTTAAACGGGTTCTGTAGCTTGTTAACGTCACTCGGGTGCTGGCGTAATAAGGTTTAATTAAGTAGGTATCTATGTTCATTAAAAAAAAATTTTTTTGGTGTTATGTATTTTTGATAAAATACACGCGATGTCATAATTCTCTCTACAAATATATTTAACTTTATAAAATAATCATTAAAACAGAGCATTGAATTTTTATTCTTAAAGTGAATAAGTAAAATTATCATTTCATTTTAAATTTGAGATTATAAAAATTATCCCTCTAATTTAGAGGGAAAAAAAAAAGGTAATCCCTTAAAAATTAAAATTACCCTTTCCAATGTTTTAATACATATCTCAGTAATGATTCTCTTTCCCCTTCAAAGAAAAAAAAAAAGAATAATGATTCTCTTTCTATTGCATCGGAATGATTCAAATATTAATTATAATGCTTAACCAATCAAATACATTAAGATAAACCACCAATCTATTTATTTTCAATTCAATTCCGTTACTACTCATTCACATTCTCGTACGACCATTCTTCCAAAAACCATGAAATTTTTTTTGAAACTAAAAACCATTAATTTGTTTCTGGGTTTTTAAATGCTTTATTTAGTTATTTATTTCCTTGTATTACTAATTCTGTTCACATCATTGTACCATTCCATCCTACCAGACTCCAGACACCACCTGACTGTACCAAGAAACACAAAAATTCACTAAACGACAGGCTCTAATGACAAACGACATAATAATGACAAATGACTGTGACTTTACAAATTACTAAACAATAATACTACGACCCAGAGCTAATAATAATAATAATAACAACAATAATAATAATATTATGATTCGGAGCTAATAACAACAATGATAATAATAATACGATGCCATTATTGAAAAAGGAAAGCGACTGGACTGCAATTTATGAGGTAATTAACATGTTTAGTCTTGAAATTTGACAAATTAGTGCCTGAATTTTTATTGTTGACAGTTTTAAAACAAACGGTACAAATTGGGAACGTCAATAACCGTAAAACGACAAGGTATCTCACATAAGACAATGTCCCTGACAAACGACAATAAAACTGCAAATTTAAGAAACATATATCTCTCATAAACTACAATAGAAAAACAACCCAAAAAAAAAAAAAAAATCATTCTTTATAACGGGCCTTTCTAACAGATGACAGCATTACATAAAATAACAAAAAGAGTATAAAAATAATGTGTATAAACGCCAACAATTTAAAAAAACAACAAGGTCTCTCCAAAATGGCAGCGTTCATTATCAGCACAATAGTCTCATAGACGACAATACACGACGTAACCCAAATAGTAGTAATAAAGACAAAAATCCATGAAACGACGGTGATTAACCAAAAGACAATGTCCTCGCAAAAAACGACAAGATTTAGGAGAAATAATAATAAGTAAAGGAAAACCAAGAAAATACACACAATTAAATCTCTCCAAAAATAAATGACAAAATATCAAAGTTTCTAACTGATAAACTCTCTAAGGGACGACTACATTGACGAGAAATAATAATATCATAATCAATTTTCGAAAGGACATTAATTTTGAACCACTCAAAATAAAACGCCAAAGTAATAAGAAAAACGACCATGGATTTTATAAAAGGACAACAATCTAGAAAACGATACTAACTACATGAGCCAACAGTCACGAGAACAACAACAGATCCAATACCAAACAATTAATTAAACGAGAACGTCTTTCATAAACGTTTAACAAACACAAAAACGAAGAAGAAATGACAAACAATTACATCAAAGATAAACGACAAGAATTTACTGATAAAAAATGTATCTAAGAAACGACAATAATATTAAACGACAACAATTCAGCAATTTTAATTAATCCATCTCACCAAACGACAGCCTTCAAATAAACATATCCATGCTACTATTTAATTGGCTCTTCTTCCCTTCCTTCCTTATTACATACATGACAGCCATGTGGATTTGTTTATTTATTTATTTATTATTTGTTATTATTATTTTGATCTCTTTATTTTACTTTATTAGTTTGTCTCGTACTCATAGAGTTCGTGCCATACAACTAGTATAACTTAAGAAGCGAAAAAAAAATTTCACATGGACATAATGACATCTCTTACTGACCACTATAGAAGGAACGACAGCATTTAAGAGGTCACCAGCTCTATAAACGACAACAATGAAGTGTACGACAGCATATCTCACGTTCAACCTTACTCACGGGACACGACAATAACCTTTTTTTAAAAGAATAAATAGTAATAAAGAAGGAATCTTATGCGAGAATATGCCTTTTCAAGTGACCGAGCATATGCTTCAATCATGGACTTCGCTTTCCAAACTAATCAGTAAAATTTATAGCAAAATGGTAAACTAATTAATAAATAAAACAACTCTTAACCAAACAAAGAAAAAAAAAAAAAAAAAACAAAACAAAACTTCAATGGAATATAATTGTGTGGTTTGGATCGTCGAGGAAATGTGTTGAACGGATAATCAAGAACAAAAACAATAATGAACTAAGAAAATTATTATAAAAAAGTTTATTTCTTTACAATATCAAAAAAAAAAAAAAAAACTAAATAAACAAAATATTCTCGCCAGAATTTAAGGAAAAAGATAACGTCAAAGCCTTGAGAAAAACAGATAAAAAAAGAAAAGATTTTGTCAAAGCTTTCAAAAACCAGAAAAAAAAAAAATCTCGGTAGCACCTCTTATTTTGATATTCTTAACAAAAAAAAAAGAATATTGAATTAATTTTTTAAAAATTTGATCCATCATATCTTACCTTAAAAATTAACTAAAAAAATAATTTACCATAAAAATTTATAACAGGAGGCGCAGAACTGTTTAAATTATGAAAAAATTAATTTCATAATTAAAAAATAAGGCGTCATTAAGTAGACATTTCCACTATATGAGAAAGTAAAAAAGCAAGAACTTTACAGAAAAACCTTTATAATCTTGACGTGTCAACGCCAAAAAAAGCGGCTTAATTTCTACGCCCCGCCACCGTGTGACGAAGTGGGGCCCGAAAATGAGCTAACGGTCAGCCAACAGACGCTTTCATTCACCGCTTCACTATAAAAGGCCCTCTCTTTCTATCTCTGTTTCTCTCTCTTATGTTCCAGATCCGTATGTGATTACAACCAGCTTCGCCTTAATTCACGTAAACTCTGTTTGCTTTCTCTGAACTTTCGTCGAACAGTTGCTCTCCGTTTCTGGATTGGCGCTTGGGAACCAGAATTATGCCTTCGACGCTCGAATCCACCGCGGATAAGCTCGAGAAGCTTGGAATCAATGGAGATTTCGCGTCCTCCGCGCCTAATCTCCAGAAGAATCTGCACCTTCTCTCTCCTGAACAGGTTATTTTAAGCAGTTTTTTTTTTTAATCATTTTGGATGAGTTTGAGAAATGTTGGTTTTTTACTGGAATTGGGCTGTGTCGCGCCAGATTGAGCTTGCAAAGAAGCTGCTGGAATTGGAACAGAGTCATCTGTTCGAGCATTGGGCGGAGCCGGGCGTTGAGGACGAGGAAAAGAAAGCTTTCTTTGATCAGGTGTGTTCAGAAATTATTTATTTGTTCTTTTGGCTTATTTGTTATGGAATTACGTGATTTTGCTCCGGTGGATTCAGAAAAAGACTGAATTTTGCTGTTTGGATTTGAGGAAATTGAAAGTGAAATGCGTTTTTCTCTGCCGATTTGCTTATAAATTGTAATTTAATATAATTTCAGGTGACTCGGCTTAATTCAAGCTATCCTAGCGGTTTGGAGTCATATATCAAAACTGCTAGAGAACTCTTGGCAGATTCAAAAGCTGGAACGAACCCATTCGAGGGTTTCACACCTTCAGTAAGTGAACACATTTCATGGTTAATAATTGAGTTTAATACTCAGAAATATAAGAATATTCCTCTCGGGCTAACAGTTGATTTGGCTTCTGAATTTTGGTTCCTTGCTAGTTTTACAAACTAAAGTTTGGACCATTACTATTTTGGCATTTATATATAATCGTATACAAAACAATCTGATGACATAAGCCACGGCCTTTTCTTCTTAGAGATATGTTGATTGATAAATCAAATATTACAACTTGAATCATATGGGGTTTTCGATTCTTGTTTGGTTAGCGGGTAAAAAAGTAATAATAATAAAAATCTGAGGTGACGAACTATGAACGGTTCGTTTTTTAAGTTTTGGTAAGAGTTGATTTAGCCTCTTGAAATTTGGTTCCTTGCTAGTTTTATACTCTGAAGTTGGGACCATTACTACACTGCCATATGCCACGGCCATTTCTTGTTAAAGACATGTTGTTAATAAATCAGACATCACAACTTGGAACGTCTATTGGTTTTATGTGGGCTTTCGGTTCTTATGTGTTTTTTTTGGTTTTATTCTTAATTATTCCTGTGCAGGTAGGAAATTTTTTTATATTTTTATATGTAGGCACTGTACTGAGGTGACGAACTATGTACGGTTCTCTTTCGAATTCTTTGTTAGAGTTGATTTGGCCTCTTGAGTTCTGGTTCCTTGCTAGTTAAACTCTGAAGTTGGGACCTATAATGGCATACACATCTATTTGTAAACAAAACAACCTGATGCCATATGCTATGACCTTTTCTTGTTATAGACCTTTTCATTAATAAATCAAACATTACGACTTGAACATCCTGTGGTTTTCAATTCTTGTGTGGTTTTATACCTGATGATTCCTGAGCAGGTTAGAAAATTTTTATTTTTATTTTTATATGAGGCACTGTACTGTAATGATGAATTATGTGTACAGTTCGTTTTCCAAAATCTTTGTCAGAGTTACTGGCTTGTCAGTACATGTGGTTGAGATTTGAGAACAAAAATTAAAGTGGGCTGATGTTTTAGCAATGTTTTACAGGTTCCTACAGGTGAAGTCTTGACTTATGGTGATGACGATTTTGTCAAATTCGAGGAAATGGGCGTCAAGGAAGTTCAGAAAGCTGCATTTGTTCTTGTTGCTGGTGGGCTTGGAGAACGTTTGGGTTACAATGGAATTAAGGTGTTTTTATATTAACCACCAGTTTGAAATATTTAATTCTTTGTCAGAAGAACAAAGTCCTGTTTGTCATCATTTTTCTTTGTTTTTAGTGAGCCTAAGTTTCCCTAATACTTAGGATCTTCATTTTGAATCAAATATCTTCTATCTAGAGAAATTCCCGTTAGACTGCTTAAAGTCCCTCAAATATCCAAGCAAAAAATTAAAATTTGAAAATAGAGTTTTATCTGATTTCGTCATCTTGCTTGGTGATATAATTTGAAGCTTACCACCAAAATATTTAATTTATTTCTTATCTCCCCCCCCCCCCCCCCCCCCTTTTTTTTTTTTTTTAAAACAAAGGGTCTCTGTGAAATTTCCTAAACAGCATTTGTAGCTATTCTTGATTCTGGTAGGAATGTTTGCAAAAGTTTAATCACATATTTTGGGAAACGGGTACAAACATCTAAAACTTTACATCTTCGCCGGTTGCAGGTGGCTCTTCCAAGAGAGACTGTTATGGGAACAAGCTTTTTACAGCATTACATTGAATGTATTCTCGCTCTTCAAGAAGCTAGCTGCAGCCTAACCCAAGGTCTGTCAAGCTTATCTACTGGTTAGATTAGGAAAGGAAAATTATTATGCATCCATCGACAAGGATGCCTCTTTTGAGAAGTACATTTTCTTCCATCTGTAACGTGTATATTAGAAACTGAAAATATAAAGGAACTTTAAAGGTCAATTGTGACTATAACTCGGTTCTTTTTCAAACAGTACCATCCCAGAACATGGTACTGTAAAACTTTTATGTTTTATACGCCTGATACTTTACCAATGAACTACCTGACCATACCCATGCCACATATCCCACTTAAACAAACCACATAGCCTTGTGATTGTTTTCCACAAAGCTGGACCACCAATCTCTTGGAGACTGTCTTCATGTGGAGAACTTACTCTCTTCCACTACCAATTAATTTCAAAATTTCTACTGTCTCTAAGACTTGATGCTCTCAACACAGGAAACCGTTTCATCAATGCAAAGTCAAAGACTAATAATGTAGCGTTCCTTACTTTTTGGGTTGAATTTTAGTTTACAAAAGAGAAGGTTATTATGCTACTTTTTCATCCTAAGTTTGATTATTGGTAGTATCTATTCATCAGTTTTTCTTCTTATTTCAAATACTCATGCATCTTTTTAATATGTAGGTGAATGTCAAGCAAAGATTCCTTTTGTTATAATGACATCTGATGACACACATTCACGCACTTTGGAACTCTTAGAATCAAATTCTTATTTCGGAATGGAACCTACGCAAGTGAAGCTTCTGAAGCAGGTATAGAATGATAATTGATGTCCTACAAACGAAAGTTCATAGTTGATGTGATAAGGGTTTATGATGTTAAATGTCTGCTATTTTACAGGAAAAAGTTGCGTGCTTAGATGATAATGAAGCTAGGCTTGCTGTGGATCCGCATAGCAAGTACAGAATTCAGGTAGCATTCATGTATAATGCATCTCCTATACATACGAACTTAATGTTATGTTTAATCCAGATAAAAGTTTTTCAGGTTTGACGGTATTTTTCACAAATTAGTTTTAAGGATTTAATAATACTTTTTAGCCCAGAATTTTCTATCTTATGTTTCTCTAACAGGAAAACAAAAATAATTCAGTAATGCGAGAAAGAGAGTAAATGAGCGATCAGTCCTCACTAACAAGAATTTATTTCTCATCCTTTTATGAGTTTGGAACTTTTTTTTTTTTTTTTTTTTTTTTGTGGAAGACTAAACCTCACGGTCACGGCGATGTACATTCACTTCTCTATTCCAGTGGACTTCTGAACGTTTGGTATGTGTGAAATTCCCCTTATCTATATGTTCACGCATATCCAGCTTCATTTTTTAGGTTAAGTATGTCTTGCTGTTTTGATTTTGTTCTGCTAGTGTGCGCAAAGCGATGGGTTAACCTTAAACTAAAGCAGAGGACTCCCTTATGATGAAAGAAATATAAAATATATTAAAAAATATCAAGTCTTTTTACTGCTTTACCATTGTATCACGTGTGGATCTTAAGTAACAACTGTTAGTAATAACTGAAAATGCCCTTTCTCGGTAGTACGTGATTGACAACCTGCACATCCATAATTTGAATTTGTCTATAATTTCTACAGGCGTGATGCTGGTTTGAGATGGGTTCTATTTTTCCAAGATACAAATGGCCTTCTATTCAATGTCAGTCTTGCTAATTTTTTCATATTTTTATCTAGAGTTTTATACTCTTAGATTTATAATTGGACAAATCATACCCATCTTTTATAGTTGCTTATATGTAGGCAATTCCAGCTGCAATAGGTGTCAGTGCTACGAGACAATATCATGTTAACTCCATCGCTGTGCCTCGCAAAGCAAAGGAAGCCATAGGGGGGATTACCCGACTTACTCACGTTGATGGTACACAGTATTTCTCTTTTCCCCACCGATAAATGGAACTAACTTGGATTTTTTACTTTTTTGTTTAACTGCTTCTTAGTAACTTGAGAGCATACTTTTTGTTGCTGTTACTCTGGACGTGGAAACTCATTAATGGATGTCTTCATCTATCAGCAAGTAAACTTCTTTCTTGAGGAGTTGATTGGCCTGAAATATGGCAGTGATGTTGAATAACATTCACTAAAAGAAAAGATGCAGACTTTAGATGCCATTTTTAGCTTTTTTTTTTAACATCTGTTATTCTTTCCCAAAACAGTGAATTACTATCCTTTGTTTGCTTAAGCAATTTTGTTTTTTGAAATGCTTGCTACCTTTTTTTTTTTTTTTTTTGATAAGTAAATGCTTTCTAAGTTAGCTAGTACCTCTAAGGTTACGATCCAATTGCTCTCTCTCTCTCTCTCTCTCTCTAGCAACGACAAAAACTTATCTCCTTGAGAATGATGGTTTTGTATGCATTAACATTGGAACTATGTCTAACGGTCAAATTGACTATGCTCCTTGAATATAAGGTTAATAAATGTTTATATTCAATCATTTCAGGGAGATCAATGGTGATAAATGTGGAGTACAACCAGCTTGATCCTCTGCTTAGAGCCACCGGACATCCTGATGGAGATGTGAACAATGAGACTGGCTATTCTCCTTTCCCAGGAAATATAAACCAAGTATTTTTCATGCACATCGAGATTATTTTCTTGATAATAACATAAAAGGATTGCCATCACCTCGTTTCTTGATGGAATTTCTGGACTGCAACAGCATACATCATGCTGGCATATCGTTGCTTTCTACATTTCACAATTTTAGTTCTATGCTTGAGAAGTTTGGATTGATTTGTAAATTTTGACGTGACCTGCAGTTGATATTGGAACTCGGTTCCTACATTGAGGAGCTCACAAAAACTAAAGGTGGTATAAAGGAGTTTGTAAACCCAAAGTAAGTCATGTACCAGATACCTGTTCCTTTTAGTTAAAAGAATTTCTGCTAAATTTATTATGGTGTTCTTATTTTTCTCCTGTATTTATCATGTATTGTCTCCTCTTTCTTCACCAATTTTCCTGTAGATATAAAGATGCTAGCAAAACTTCATTCAAGTCTTCAACCCGGCTGGAGTGCATGATGCAAGATTACCCGAAAACTCTGCCTCCAACAGCTAGGGTTGGATTTACGGTAATTTTTCTTTTTTCGGAAAGTTAAACACAAAGAGTTCCAGGTTTCTATACTTACTTAAAATGTGGTCTTATTCTTCTGAGATCGACTCATCTAGTCGCTTACATTGATCTCCATGTCATGTGAAAGTAGCCTCTAACAGTACTGGATTGTGATGCATGTTGCCTTTTATGTGATTGCCTAGGTAATGGATGCATGGCTTGCTTATGCACCCGTGAAGAATAACCCTGAGGATGCTGCTAAGGTATGAATACCAAAATAAACCCACAAGTTATTTCGACAGGTTCATGCTATGTTGTTTGACAAGCTCTGCCCAAAATCGGAGATCCATGGCATTGGACAAGCTACAAGCTCTGCCCAAAATCGGAAATCCATGGCATTGGACAAGCTCTTTGTAGAAATTTAGACGTATGTAGTATTTCTTCCACTTGGCGATTTCAGTGTATTTTTAATTATTTGTTTGGAATTGAAGGTACCGAAGGGAAATCCATATCATAGTGCAACTTCTGGAGAAATGGCTGTCTACCGTGCATACAGCCTCATTCTTAGAAAGGTAGGCTCTATAATTTATGTAATTTGGTTAAATACGTTTGCACGTCCTCCAGTTTATATTAGTTTTAATTCAGCCTTTCATTACGAGAAGTTTCAAAATGGGCTTTAATTTACATATTGGTATTGAATAACGAAAAAATATAATGATTTTCAATTGAGTCCTTGCACCAGATTCTTTTTACCGTTGGTTTCATCACCTTCCACCATCAGTTTTCATTAACTAAATCTAATGACTTGAGTTCTTGCTCAGAACCTTTTATTTTCTAGTTTCTACATAATATGGCACATAGGCTTAACAGTTCTAATGCTTATGGTGTGTTTGGAAACATCATTCGTTCTATATCATATCCCTATGCAATGCAAGTGTGTGTTTGGGTACCTTATATATTCTACCCAAATACAAATAAATTGAACAGTAAATCAAATATAATTACTATTCATCCATTCTCATTTTCTATCTATTTTTACCAATAACATCACATTCTATGTTTGTCTCTCTCTCTCTCTCTCTCTCCAATACACATTAGAATGACTATTCAAATGTAAACAACCAAATACACATTACATTTGAATACACTGTATAAAGGGAACATCCAAACGTATATTGTGCTACAAATATTACATTAGAAAACAATACGAAATGAATGTGTCTTTTAAACGAACCATTACTTTTCACTAATAATTGTTACTGAAGGGTTCTTTTTTTACATCTCCCAGGCTGGTGTCCAAGTAGCTGATCCAGTAGAAGACGAATTCAACAGACAGGAAGTAGAAGTATGGTCCCGTGTGACATGGAAGCCGAAATGGGCTCTCATCTTTTCCGACGTCAAAAGAAAAGTCAGTGAAAATTGCTCAATTTCTCAAAAGTCTACTTTGGCTATAAAGGGCAGCAACAGTTTTCTTGAAGATCTATCCTTGGATGGGGCTCTTATCATTGATGCGATTGATGATGCCGAGGTACGTATGCATAAATGTACTGGAAATACGATCACATATTTTTGACAAATGACAATCTTTAAAGTCGATAATTGTGTATCTGACAATAATGCAGGTAAAAGTGGAAGGTTCAATTGAGAACAAGGGTTGGGTTCTTGAAAAAGTCGATTGCAAAGATACTTCAATACCCGAGGAAATAAGGATAAGAGGTTTCAGAATGAACAAAATCGAGCAGTTGGAAAAGAAATACAGCGAGCCGGGGAAGTTCATCTTGAAACCTTAGAAGTTCTAAAAAACTTTGCCAAAGTTTCTTGATTCTTTGTCTCAAGCCAGACAGAGTTCTCTTTTGCTTCCTTTTTCACTTCGTAAATTTTTCTTTAGAGCTAAGTTGGAAAAATAATGTTGTCTACAAGATTCACAAGTGTGTTGCTGTTATATGAATTTGTTTATGGCTTTTTCTTTTTCTTTTTTCTGTAATTCTATCTCTCTTTGAAAACCGAGAGAGCAAAATAATGCCCCATATGCCTCACGCATGAATTTTGTTTATTAATAAATTTCTCGTTTCGAATCTCTCTCCTTTTGGCATTTGGACTAGCAAGATCATGCAAATGATTTTTTTTTTTTTAACATATTATCTTCTCACACTTTGAATTCGATGTCATTGTTCTTGGATAGTGCATACGTTTTAACATTAAATTGGATCAAAATTATATAATAATAATAATAATAATAAAGAACTTGATACAAATAAGTTAAAAGTTATACGCTGAAACTATTAAATGTTTTTTTTTTCTAATTTTATTTTAAGTAAGTAGAACTCCATTTTCGTAAGACTTCTGAGTAGTGGAAGGTAAGGTATCAACTGCCTTCTAAATTAATGATAGGGAGTTCTAGAAATTTCTAGAGATGCTGCCCCCACCGATCAAAAATATCTAATCTCTCTCAGAGGACGGTACCTACTCTCTCCAGAGTGTGCAATCTGGTTCTAGAACTTGCCACGTGTTACTCAATCTCGTGGCTCACGGAATTCCACAGCACCGGCCAGTACGTCGCAAAGATGGTTTTGTGTCCGGTCAAGTACTTACTTTTTTTCTCGTTCACATATGCACGACACCCTATTTTAAAATAAAATTTTAAATGTGGTCAGTCCCACAAACACACACACAGCATGATTTGGCAATTTTCTATATGCACACTGTCTGATTGCGCCGACGAATCGCGTTTAGATTTGCTTCAGAAAGTGACTCAACACACAAAAAATAATGATAATAATTATAACAATAATTTTCAAAAAAATATCAAGAGTTAATGACTGTCACTGAAACTATTCAACCTAAAAGACCATAAACGACAATCCGTTTCTTGTTGCAACGAATTCGTGGATGATGAGGGTATTCAATTTTTGTTAGTTTTTTCTTTTTTTAGAGATTTTTTTTTTTTTTCTGGTTGATACATTTTGTAAGTTAAATCTTGAATGAAATTAGGGTCCTTTTGGTAGAGTTTTTACTTTTATTTCTATTCAATAGAAGAAGTGAAACAAAAGATGTGATTTTTTAGTAAGTGTTTGGAACCAATAAATTTTTAAAATCAAAATGATCTTTAAAGTTTTTTAATAAGTAATAAAAAAAATGTTAAAATTAAGTCTATAATATCTAATTTAAATTTTGTTACAAGTTTAAAAGTCAACTCATAATAACTTCTGTCAGATGCCATATTTATTTGTTTTGACGAGAAGCACTTCTGTAGACTAAAAGCTCTTCTAATATATCACCCAAACAATTTCAAAAAAACTACTTTTGAACCTAGGAAGCCAAAAGCAATTTCTAAAAAAACTATGCTAAATAGACCCCTTGGTATACCTAATATCCAGCAGCAGAGTAAAAAAATATTTCCAGTTGGGATGCTATCAAAAGATTTCGAGATATTTTTTTTTTCTCTTAAATAATGGTATCGAATTTTATATTCTAACTATTCAGTGTGGCCACAATAAAAATTTCATTATAAAATGGGCACATAAAAATTCTATAAAATCTCAAAATTTAAAAGCAACATAATTATAATTTTTTTATATATAAAATAGACGCATAACTGAAATTTTATAAAAACATTAGGGTTCAAATCAATTTTTTAAAAAATTTGAGTCGGGGCGCTTGTAGCGAATATCTATAATTTTTTTTTTTAGAAAAATCATTTTGATACTCAGTATTTTTTTTTTTCACAATTTGAAATTTTCATATATATTTTTGGCAAAGTTTTGCTTATAGGCTTCTAATGGCTACCAATAGCGAAGCTTCTTTGTAAGTTCCGAAGGCCAGTTGCCGAGGACATTTCGTCGGAATATATAATACGTCACTGTCACCATGGGAAAAAAAAATGTATCTCTTTCTAAATCCACTAGTATAAATAGGGCATCCTCTAACACAAATTGGTTGAGACAAAAACACAAAATACAACTTTTGCAAACCATTGTAAATACCATTTTCGAAGTTTTACAATAACTCTCAAGTACTTCTTCTCAATTGTGCCAATATGTCTTCCTTAACCACCTACGACTTGAAGAGAATTTTCGAGAAGCTTGACAAGAACGGGGACGGCCTGGTGAGCCTCGACGAGCTCAACTGGCTTCTGGAGAGGATCGGGGTCCAGCTTGGCCTAGCGGAGCTAGAGTCCTCCGTCGGAAAAGCGAGGCTCAACTTCGATGAGTTCTTGTTCTTCTACGAGTCGATATCAAACCCTAGGAACAATAATATTAATGGAGAGAGCAAAGGAGGTAATGATGATCGTGATCGTGGTGATGGAGAGGAATATGATGAACACAAAGAATCTGATCATCATGGTGATGAGGACAGTGATCTTGTAAACGCGTTCAAGGTGTTCGATTTAAACGATGACGGATTCATCTCCTCCGAGGAGCTTCAAATTGTGCTTACAAGATTAGGGTTGATGGAAGAGAACAGCGGACGTGATTGCAAGAGCATGATCCGTGCTTTCGACTCCAATTCCGACGGGAAGCTCGATTTCGAGGAATTCAAGACCATGATGTTGCTTACTAGTTCTTAGAAAAATCAAATCAAATCATCATCCGCCTACTTGATGCTCATGTGCTCTTGAATTGAATTCATCTAGAAAGTTAGACGTACTAGTACATCTTTTATATGTAAATATATATTTATATATTTCAACGCTAGAGTGATTGTGATGTGCCCAGTTTTGAACAATATTATTGTTCGATTGGTCAAATTGTTGGCGCTTTACCTTTGATTAGCTTATATAGATATACGTACATATATATACATCTATATGTTGTCGTTGTTACAAAATGAGTTTTGCTAATGTGGTTGTAATTAGTCCTGCACTCTTCGTTGAGAGATGTGTCTATAAAGGATTTGATTATTTCCTTAGAAAACTAGAAGAGCAGAAAGTTGGTGTCATTTTGAGACATTTGAATATATATTGTTAAAGAGTAGTAGAAACACACGGTTTATTTGTGTGTAGAGATAATATGTGTAATTTTGTTATGAGTTGGATTAGAAATATGTACAAGTGAAGTCTTTCTTTTTTTAGAGTGAAAATTTTGTAGTTTAATTGGTTGTATTCTCATTTAGTCATTTGCATTAAAAAAAAAAAAAAAAAAGAAAACTTTCTTTATTTACACCTAGCTAAACTAGTATATGAAATGTTATCTCAAAATTAGTAATACCCTCTATGAAAGTCATGAAATTTATTTCCAACCATGCGGCAGGGAATCTCTAGCAACTTGTAGAAAAATCCAAAGGCTTTTTTTTTTTTTTTTTTGGTCTTTTAAAAGAAATAGTGAAACTTTTGTCAGGACCGCCGTTTTAAATAGAAAACTTTATTAAAAAAAAAAAAGTGAATAATAATCCTGTCGAAAGAAATTATTGAATATGATAGATAACAAAAGAAACAACTCATACATATCCTAGAGCATAGTCAAAAATATCTCTAGAATATGCTCCAATAATATTTTTCAAGATTACTAAGAGAATGATGTGGCTAATTAAATTGACTTAATTAATGTTTGCGAAACTGCCTTATATTTTCCCAAAATAAATAAAAATAAATAAAAGTCGTTTAATATAGGTTGAACAGAAACCTAATATTTAACGTCAAATTAGTTGAATTTCCATATTTCCAATTGCTTCCACGATATGATTAATTTAAGTGTTTGTTTCCTTCTTACTATTTTAATGGTTGAGTCGTACACTTAAACATCAACAACTTTGTACGATATATGAGAATTGATCATAACAACAAAAGAAGCCATTTTTATTTTTATTTTTTGAAGGAACAAAAGTAGGTATTTAATTAAGTGAATAGTGCCAAATTTAAGAACATTACATAAACATGTACCAGTCATAATTTATGGATATTTTCAAAGAAAAACCTGTGTAGCAGGTTTCACGTTTCCAACGACTATAAAGTGGTCCAAAATTCTAAATGACTTTTTGTGGCCCATGACAATGAATGACCTCCAATGACTGATTTCTGCATTTATTATTATTATTATTTTCTAAGCAACCAGTGATTGAATCATTTAATTTGGTAAAACTTTCCCTTGCTCAGTTTTTGTTATTACAAGTTTGAAAAAGAGAGAGGAAAAAACAAATCCCTATTTGTAAACATGAGTTCTATTCTAATAATTTAAATAAGGTAAAATTTATAAGAGAATAGAATGATAACTAGAAATTTAATGTCCTCTAAAAAAATATTAGGAGCTTAAGATAGTACTGATTTTGACAAATTCTTAAACATCAATTATTAATTAAATTAGTTTCCGCGGAAATATGATGACATGATTCATTTAATTACGTGAATAATATATAGACGAACTGCTATCTGACATTCTTACAAAACGACGAATATAACTTTTTTTTTTTACATAAAATAAGATAATAACAAAGTGATTCTTATGTAATAATTTTCAATGATACTTGTTATTTGTGTCAATATCTAAATAGTATTATATTATAATATTCTAAATGAAATATATTTATATCAATTAGTTATTATAAATTTTTAAATAAAAAACTACAACTATCGAATGTAGTCGTTAATCGGATACAAAATCTTTCATACACACATACACAAACACAGCAACCTATATTAGTGCCCCTTCGTCGTTACAAACAACGCAGCAAAAGAATGTGGCAATCTGTTGTATTCTCTCTTTTTCGTTTTTCTTGTTTTTACTCAACACTCAACGGGGAGACGGAAGAACAAAGTTGAAAATTAGTGATATGTACGGATTGACCAAATGGTTTGTACGGTTTGACCAAAAAGAAAGGGAAGTTGCTGCGAAATTATGTATCGACTCGAGTGTTTGTCGTCGACATGCCTTATTTCTTTTCAATGGAAACGAAAATTGGGGAAGACGCGCAAATTCTCGTGTTGCAAGGGCCACATATATTGGATGACTTTTCGTTTGTCCAAAGGGTAGAAAAAGAGCTATATTCGTTTGAAATATAGTATTCCCAACCAATATTTTGTATTTTCGCAGAAATTACCAGAGTTTAAACTTCTTCAATCACATAATGTTCATGAGGAATTCTTCACACGCCTATTTGTTATTTTCTGATTCAGTTACGTTGAAATTGTGTTGTAAACTTGCGATAGACTTGATTTAGCTATGATAAGACGACAAGCACGTAGGAAGAATAACTAATAGATAGAATACCAATGTTTTTAAGGTGGATTGATAGAGTACACGTTCTCTTCGTTAAATGTTTTTGTATGAGTCACCCTCACCACATTGATCGTGATATATCGATAATTCATTTTATAAGAGATCTATATATCATGTGAAGAGGTATTCACTCTCATAAGATGATCTATATCCGTCAATCTCTATCCTTATAATCTTCTTTTACTTATTATTAAAAAAAATAAAAATAAAAAAAACCAATGGATTGATTTTGTTACACCGAGTGTGGTGGGTTAAGGGTCACAAAACCATGAGTATATTGACGCTAATGAAAAAAAGGATTGATTTTTCTTTGTATGTGTATATATATATTTGATATATATGTTACAGGCGGAGCAGGGGCAAGTTAGGGCTGTACTTTTTGCTATGTTATTTTTACTCTTAAAGTTTTATAATTTTTACAATTTACTCTACTAAAATTAAAAAATTCTTATATAATCCTTATTTTGCCCCAGTAAATAAAAAATTCTCGCATAATTCCTACTAAAATTAATTTATACAAAAATTATACTTTAACTACTTCGCTCCCATTAAAATTAAAAATTCTCACATAAACCCACTAGAAATAAAAAATCTTGCATAGTCCCTTTAAATTTTATTTTATCTTGAAAAAAAATTTTGATATACGCCGTCGTTGAAATAGATATATGGTTTCGCTCCTGTATATGTACCAATAACAACTTAGTTAACGCAATTCTATCTCGTAAGATTTCTTGTATTCTAACTAGAAATTCCTGAAGCCCCTTTTTTACGCAATGAATTGGAACAAGTAAAAGTCAGCCCACAGAACTTATTACTTGGGGAATTAAGAATTCAAATTAGTCGCTGATGGTGGTGTGTAATCCAGGAAAAACATAATAGCTTTTCAGACATTTGTGTGCATGGAAAAATTGCAGCTTGTGTCTATCTGAGAAAAAATGTAGTTAATTTCCAGGGAGGAAAAATAAAAATAAAAAGTCAAGCTCACTATTTAAATTTAACCGATAAAAAAATTGAATTATGTAATCATTAGTTAGAAATGTAAATTTATTTCTAATTGTTTAACTGTTATTTACTTGATTTTAAGATATTTGATTAGGTTAGAATCTTATTCAAATATGTAAAAAATTATGTTGAGTCACTAACTGTGATATATCAATTTACATATATATAGGAAAGCTTGTTAATGATTTCTTCTCTTTATTTCTTTAGCTTGTGAATATAAATATATCCACGTTAAATTATTATGTTCTATTGTTTTCTTTCATGTTATAATGCAAATTATTAATATTAACAATCCAACAAAATATTAAAACACCGATCAATGAAGCTAACTTAGTTACCGAGAAATGTATACGGGTTGACCTTGACAATCGACTTTCGAAGCATCTAAAACTGGATTCAATTAATACAGGCAGAACGTTGCTTAAGGAGATTAGCATATAGGAGAATTTGGCTAAGTACGTTATATATATATATATATATATATATAAGTAATTTGGTTAAGTACGTTACTAAGAGGTTTATCATCCTATCTCAGCGTGTCGCATGTGGATATATTTAATGTGTATAATATATATATATATATATATATATATATTATGCCGGCGTGCATGTGGAGACCGTGGTGTCTTCAATTTTTTGGGGTTATTGACTCATAAAATTTTCTTCTTCTTCTTTTTCGTTTGTATTTTTGTTATTAAAAAATAGCAACAGTCGCGTATACTTCTCGAATTTATGTGGATAGTGATGGTCAATGTATATATTTTTAGGAGCGGCATGGACTAATTAACAAATACTCTCAGGAATGTTTATAAATAAAAATAATAACAAAAAAAGTACTCTGAGGAATTACTACGTCATATACATTCTTTTATTTTTTTTGTTTCTTTATTTGTCTCTTTTTTTTTTTTTTTCCTTCTTTCAAACCAACCAAACTTGAAATAGAGTTTTAACATATTTTTAGAATGATAGGTCTATTGACATCACATATTTTACTTTTTTCACTTAATTTTTAAAATCACTTATCATATTAATTTTAGAATTAAAAAATCACTTATTAAACCACTTAAGATTTTAGGGATATTGGTAATGGGACGGGATGGGCGTGGGTACCTCCCTCACCCCATACCCATCTAATTTAATATGGGTCTAGGGGCGGGTAATACCCGCCGGAGGTATTACACATTTACCCATAAAGAATTATTAAAAAAAATTAAAATAACTTTATTAAAGTTTTTATAAATTTTAGCAATCTGGTCATAATTGAAAATGAAATTAAAATATTAAAAACAAATCCAAACTTCAAAAATCCATAAAACTAAATTCATTAAGCAAACTAAAACATTAAAACACTAACTTTAATATTCTTCTATTATACGGGAATATATGCGGGGTGGGTGTGGATATGGAGGATCTTCCCCACCCCACGCCCACACTCGCGCCCCCCTCCCCCCTCCTTTTCTTTCTCCTCTCATTAAGTCTAAACCCTATACATTTTTTTTTTCTCTTACCTTGCTTTTTTGTAAAAAAAAAAATGTATAAAATTATTTTGTTGTTATTTTTAAGTTTTTCCCACGAGAATCTTTTTTTAAGTGAAGACTTTTTATTTTGTTTGTTATTATTCTTATTTTTCAATAGTTTTGTACTTTCATGTTATAACTTTTTTTTTTTTTAGAGAAAATATAACTAGTTTTTTGTTTTCTAAGAAATAACCAAAAAAAAAAAAAAAAAGATTTAGTGTGTAGACAAAGAAGAAAGGCAAATAGTTTAGTTATGAGGGTTTTTTTGAAAAATTAAGGGGTAGAATAAGTAATTTTTTAATTCTAAAATTAATTTTGTTTGTGATTTTGGAAAGTGGATGGGAAAAACAAAATAAGAGGTGTCAATTGACCTACATTTTTATAATTAAGTCCAAAAATCATGATTACTATATATACATGTATATATATATATAGTATTGCTGATTTTTTATATCTGTTTGAGATTTTAAATTTGAGATATGAATGTAAAAGTCAACTTCGGGTGTAATTAAAATTAACTGATTATCAATTAGATGATTTCACGCAAGGACGGGATAAGCCGGGTCAAATCCAGAGAAAAAATTGTTTCAAAAAACTTTGTCAAGGCAAAAGTGCAAGAAACCATCGGGCCGTGTCATGTTTTTTATTTTTTCTAATTATAAGAAAAATATACCTATGCCATTAAAAATATTAAGTTGTCAGTTTCTATATGATAAAACTACAAAAATTCAAATAATGAGATTGGTTTTGTGTGTCATCCAAGAGCTAAAACATATAAATCAAAAAGAAAAAAAAATGTACATTGTCTTACTGATCAGAAGTTTATATCTTTAAATAACAAGTGTGTGATCCGTGAATGATTTGATTGATGAAATTCATGTAGAGTACTCATGAACTAAGCCACATTATAGGTAATGTATAGAATTTTTTTTTAATTGAGATAGGGGATTCAAATTCTATACATTTGATAGAGTCAAATATAGAATTATCATTATTTATTAAATTATGATTATAACCACATATATTAGTTCTAATGAGTATCACTTTTTAGAATTCAGTGTCATATATATCATGCTTTTGTTAGATCATCCCAAATGCACAAAAACTATGTTAATATTATACTTTGCATGGTACAAATGTTAAAATTATGAAGAACAATTTTGACTTCCCTCCTAAAATTTTAATGTGTGAAATATTATTTTATCTCATTAAAAGATGTTACTATCAAATAATTTTTCAATAACCAACTACTAAGTACCATACTTTTGTATTAAAATGCCTATGTATATATATTTGCAATAGTGTGAAAATCATGGCAAAAATTTTGTTTGGAGGAAAATATAGAACAAGGATAGATGGATTGAATGTAGGAGTGAAAACTTTTGATCATAACTATTCTCATGAATCATGATAGTGGTACGACCATTATTGTAATTTTAAACACGTGTTAAAAATTAAATATTGCTTTTAGCATCATGTTAACCAATGCTTAAGAGCGTTGGCAATGAAAAATCTAGTCAAAGTCAAAAACTTTGACCCGATAATGTTTATCACTACCATTAAGTGGTAGAGTTACCAATTAACTAACTTACAGACACCATTTAGGGACGGGAAGTTTTGGCATCCTTTAACTACTACTACAACTACGCCACTGCCATGCTACTACACTCATGCTTTTAGCATCATGTTTCCCAATGCTTCAAAGCATTGACAATGAAAATCTAGTCAATGTCCTCTGACTTTAACCAGATAGTGTTTACCGACACTACCGTTAAGTTGTAGAGTTGTCAATTAACTAACTTATAGAATCCATTTAGGAGTCGGTATGTTTTGACATCATCTGATTACTGCTACTACTATAGTAATGCATTTGATACTGTAATGATACTTTTTCTAACTACTACTACAGCCAATCCTTATACTACTACTAATATAAAAGGGATAATTAATTACTCGGTTAGCTAGCTATCAATAGATTATCATCAGATGGCCTTATAACTAGTTGGCTCTTGCTTTAAAGATCTATCTTCCTGTATAGATTTTAAAAAAAAAAAAAACAAAAAACAAAAAAAAAAACTGTTGAAAAAGTTTCCTATTCTGTTGTCACCCAACGTGTTTCCAGTAGCAAACTACATCAAAGTAAAATGTGAATTAATTTATCTTAAAAGGTAGACAAAACGTAACTGATATACTCAAAACAATACTAAAGAAAAGGCACAACCCATAATCGGATAAATAATAAACGAGACAATAATTATTTGCAACAAAGTTTATACTCCCATTAAGAAGTTCACATAAATTCTAACAAGTAAAAGGAGATGAATAATCGGAATTTCTCGGTTCCAATACAAAGAAAACACACACAAACCATACTCCTAGTAACAAATTCACTACATGAATTGTAAGTTATTAAAAGGACAAACAAAGAGAGCAATAGCACATATAAACTAACATAAAAATACTATGACTACTAATGCTAAGTTTAATTTCAAAAAACCTATCAAACGTATCTTTCATGATGCTTGACCTATCGACCTCTTCTTCGGCTGCCCTTACCTTCTTGCCCACATTTTGCAAATGCACTTGATGTTTGCCGCTCCGTAGCTCCTTATTTAAGAAAATATGACCACAAACCAAAAACAAAAGTTGTTAATAACAATATAAATGACAAGAAGGGATTTAGAAACTATAACACATAATAATATAATAAGGTAACAAATAGGCAAAACAACATCTATCACCTTCAGCTTACTATTTGCCTCTCCACAGCCCATAATTCCTCAAGCCAAATTGAACAAAGGCACTGGATAACAAAAATATTAGAAAGAAACAAAACATTTATTTGTTGCTATTCTCATTTATCAGACCCATAATGCAACCTAAAGTAGAGATACTAATTTTAGAAAGAAAAATAGTACATGTCTACATTATTTAATGCACTTGCTAAACACCTCTCCGCAGTCCCATAATTCCATGTGTCAAATTGAAAAATAACAGACGGATTAGAACAGTAAACAACAAATTAGCAAAACAATACATTTTTGTATTGCTTGCAAGGTATTATACATGGATTTTGTTGACTACGTGAAAAATTCCCAAGGTAAATGACCTTGAGAGTTTATTAACTAAATCTAGACCGCAACTTCTTGCAGTCAAAGTTCAGTGTCACAATTAACCCCTATGGACCAAGGTTAGTGTCGCATTTAACCCCTGCAACCAAGGTTAGTGTCGCATTTAACCCCTGCGACCAAGGTTAGTACGCATTTAACCCTTGCGGCCTAGGTTGAGTGTCACACATTTAACCCTTGCGGCCTAGGTTGCGTGTCATATTTAACACCTGTGATTAAGATTGAGTTTCACATGGTCAAGTTTTCAAGTATTAATATATATATAAGTTTATATACATAAGTATAGTCAAGTATACATATATAAATATAGTCAAATATATACATGCCTTGTACGCTGATATATGTATGTATGCAACTGTTTATGATGTAAGCATGAATGTCTATATGTATGCATGAACGTCTATATGTATGCATGAACTTAAGCAATTCATATATAGTGATATAAAATTATATGATCAACATTACATCAAATACATTATCGCATAATAAAAAATTAAAAAATTATTAACCAAAAACAAAAGAGAGAGAAAATGGTTGTTCATGGTTGGTTGCATCCAACAGTTTTTTTCCTGCAAACAGCAAATGTGAAACAAAAACTAGATATAAGCAACGTTTATACTCCCATTGAGGAGTTCACATAAATTCTAAGAAGTTAAAGGAGATAAAAAATCAAAATCTCTCGATCCCAATACAAAGTAAACACACACCCATAAGAAGAAACTATAAACGAAACAGCAATTATTTGTGACAAAGTCCCATTAAGGAGTTCACATAAATTCTAAGAAAACACACACAAAATCCATTTATAATACCGGGCTTGGGGACAAATACCTTGTCAAACAACACAAAAAGGTATTGTTTTGCTGACTAAATTACTTCTTTTTTATTTGTTAGTGTTGCTAATTTGTTGTTTACTGTTTTAATCCGTCTGTTATTTTTCAATTTGACACATGGAAGTATGGGGCTGCGGAGAGGTATTTAGCAAGTACATTAAATAGTATAGACTGGTATTATTTTTCTTTCGTATCTCTACTTTATGCTGCATGATAGGTCTGATAAATGAGAATAGCAACAAATAAATGTTTTGTTTCTTTCTAATATTTTTGTTATCCAGTGCCTCTAATACTTTTCATGATGCTTGACATATAACTTCTCTGTTTCTACTCATGCAAGACATATAACTTCTCTCTTTCTCCTCATGCAACCTAACAGTAGGATTCCCATTCTTGATTTATTGCAGTGTGATTGTCCACTCAATCACTTTCATTACTTGGAAGATATTGCAAGCATAAAATCAGATAAAGATTGATCAAATAGCAATCCCCTAAACACTTAAACACACACACATTTTTTAAACTTTCTAAAGTAAAAATTTTCAAACATATCACATGCTAAGACCCTTGGATCTAGCTTATGATAGGCAGATAGTGTATTTTACATCTGATAGATTCTTCTTTTTATGGTGTTTCAGCACACTACATGACTCTTTCCTTATGATATCATATCAGACCGATCTATGTTCCTAACGCAGTCTATATAGTAGAGAATAAAACTGCACAAAATAAAATAAAACATAAGTCACTTACTTTCTGTATTTAAAATGAACAGTGACATTAAAAGTGGTTTTTATCTTAGACCATCGACATTAAAAACTGGTTCCTGAAAAGAAAAAATAAATCATATAATCAGAAGATGTACATCCGAAAAATGAAGTAAATGCTTACATGAAATCTTATTCTTTCTATTTGAGAACCAATACCAGTAGAAGATATGTAAGCAGTAGTTACAATATTATTAAGATCAGTAAGTCCTCGAACAACTTTCAGAAGTATTCTATCTAATTTGCACTGTCGGCCAGCATCAAAGGAAAGAACAAAGAACAAATTATTTTCCAAAATCTTTAAAAGATATAAATCAAGAATAGAAAATGAAGAAAAAAATTATCATACTTTTGTCACTGTAACGAATATAAAAATTAAAGGTATATCTCAAAGAAGATGAGGCTAAAACGGGAAGGTTCATTCTTTGGGTTAGTTTCTCATAATCATTATCAATGTCATGTAAGAAGATGCAAGTAGCTATGTTGACCTATGAAAGGAAAATGAACAAGAAAAAAAAACCTAAGGAAAAACAGAAAATCAGAACCAGCAAAAATTAAAAAAAATTAAAAAAAAAAAAAAAAAACTCAAAAAACTCAAAAAACTCAAAAAAGAACTGACTTTCAATACACACACACACACTATTGTGACATCCATGCAAACCCAAAAACTCATCAATGATTTGGCTTTGGAACCTTTAATCCAACAAAGGAAATTGAAGAAAAAGACCAGAAAACAAAATTTTCAGCTGCGGAAAACATTTTCACAAACATTAAGAAGGCAAAAATTTTGAGGACAAGGCAAAAAGCCTAAATCCCCTAAGACCCAAAATCTTTTATCTTTTAATTCCACAAATGATGATAGTACACAAATGATTAAAATCACGAAAACTCAAAGAACCCAGAAACAGAGTCGAAGAATAGCGAACCATGCAGGAATCGAACGGGGAAGTACGAACAAAAAATAAAATAAATAAATATATAAATAAAGCAATAATATCGTACCCATTTGCCAGATCTTTGAAGATTCACAAGAATTTGTCGTGCACTTCTATGAGATTTGGGGTTTGGAAGGGCGTTGCTGAGTACTGAGAAGGTGTTGATGGGGAAGAAATATCAAATGGAAGGTGTTAAAAAACCAAAACAGAGAGAGAAAGTTGGAGAAATGAGAGACGGAAAATAGGGAGGAAATAAGAGGAAAAGGTTGAAAGAAACAACAGGAAAAAATGAAATGAAAAAATCAACGCAAGTCCAAAGTCGGTAGTGAAAAAACAACTAAACTCAAAGATAATCATTCATAAAAGACCAACCAAATTATAAATGACAAACTATTGGAACTAAAACAAAAAGTAAAAACAGAACAATCATTAAAAATAAATAAAAAAATCTTCATTTCAGCCAGAACAAGACATAACCAACACCAATCTAACTGCAATTGCAAACCCAGCTCATATAATACCAAATTGATCTCAGTTGATCTCAGAACAAGTATTTGTAAAGAAAATATGGTGCAAAAAGCTAAAAAGAACTAAATTTAAGAGAAAAATACTATGATATTCTCCTATAGGCAAACAACGCAGCGAACCAAGTTTCGTAACAAACACGTGAGTGAGACGACCGATTCGCAGTATTTGTGGGGATTGTTTAGGATGCCATGGATTTATATTTGAGCTCCAGATTCAACGAAAAAAGGTATGGAAGCAGCTAGGGACGGATCAACGGAGAAGAAGACCCATTGCAAAGAAGAAAGAAGAGAGAGAGAGAGAGAGACGATTTGAAAAGAAGGTTCGAGAAAGAGAGAGAGGAAGAGAGTAGGGAACAAGAGAGGGTGAAAAAACAAAAGAGAAAAAAAGAGCAACGAAAAGGGTGGCATGCACTCCGGCTGAGGTCGAATGGGAGGGGAAAAGAATAATGAAAGCCCAAAAAACCATATACTGACACGTGTTGTAAGAAAGGGGAGCAGCCTCACCTCTTTTATATTGTTAGGGGTTAGATTTTATCTTCTCATAACTCCGTTAGTTTTCTATTACTCGTCGAACGAATAACAAACCCCTAATCCCATTGTATTTGGTATTTTCATATACTTGGGCCAGACCCAATTTACGTTCTTAGCTCGCTCAATCATGAACAATGACAATTCACATTTGATCGGCGGATCAATTAGTTCAAATATGATCGGACGAACATTAAATGTAAAATAAACCACGAACAATGTGATAAGAACTACGTTTCATCATTTGTCATTCGTGCTTGATGAACATTACAAGGGCTAATCCCCATAACTGTCAAGCTTACAATGGATTATGATGTCATATCAGTTCACTCTAATAACTAACAAGTTCATGATCGATGATAATGTAATATTAGTTCATTTTGATAACTGCTTAGTTCACGATTGACAATGATGTCATATCTGATAAACACTAAACCCATAATCTATGATCAAGTTCACTCCGATAACATTAAGTCCAAATCATAACTGGCATTCTTGCACGTGTTCCAAAGGACATCAAGCGAAAATTGCTCACCACTAATTACGGGTTTAGACCCACCATTCTTTCTCTATTAATAGGGAAGACCCCTTTCACATAAGGGATCTCTGATTTTTCAAATTTTAGCTTACTATTACGCTGTCCAAACACAATTAGAAATTATAACTCACTGTATTCGAGAATAGTCATGTACAGTGAAGAGACCATACGCACAGAGGACGTAGCACATATTTGACGAACCTCTATAAATTTCAGTATTGTTGATTCTCTTTTCATTTTTCTTATTTGATTATTTTGCGATTATAATGCTTTATGAATTTCACAAACGATTTCTAAAGGTCCAATCGATTGTTTATTTCTTTCTTTTTTTTAACTAATTTCTGTTAAAATTTGACGGTAGATTTTCAGCATTACATATGTACATATATCTAAGGACAAGGATAATAAATTCTTAGCAATAATTTCATGTTCAACGATACAATCTGTATAAAAAATCAATATAATTTGTTAAAAAAAATACGTTACAATCTATTATAGAGAGAGAACTAGAGAAAAATAGAGAGAACTTTTATGTCAGTTTCTTGTATATTCTTATTTATGCCTCTTAATTTTATAATCATTCTCCCTTTATCTTTTAAATTTTAAAAATTATCATTTAATCTCCTAAATTTAGATTTATTTCACTTAAATCTTTTTAAACCATTAAAAATAAAAGAAAAGGATAAAAGAAATATTCTCACTTAATCACTTGGATTAGAATTAAAAACAAAAGGAAAAAAAAATAACGTGAGTTCCGCAGCTTTTAAAGTTAACTATCAACGAATATTGTAATAGAAGGATTAAGCCTAACGAATTTATAATAAAAAATATATAACAAAAAATTTTTAAATATAAAATAAATAAAAATAATCTTAAAATTAAGAAATACATATGAAATACTTCCTTTTTTTTTTTTTAATCTACAAAAGTCGATCTACTCAGATCTTACATATTACACAAGAAGACAAAGAATGATGGTATTTTTTTTTTAATCTTTTAATCACAATCTTCTTAATATAATATATACAAAGTTTAGTACAAATTGTCCCTGAAAAAAGAGAAAGGTTTTCTAATTTTAAATTGTCTCTTCGATCTCGACAAATATTTATCGCATTTATCTATTTAACATCTAAATAAATATTAGGTACTAAAAAAACAAAAACACTTAGCATTACAAGTTATGAATTTATTTCTTGAATAGACATTACAATTTACGGTTTAAATCAACCATAAATCATGATTAACATTTTCTCAAAATAAATCATGATTAACATTATGGCAAAGTAACATATGCAATCATACACACAAAGCAAATTAGAGATAATAACATGGAAAGAGAGCTTCTATTCAATCGGATGAGATTTTTCATTTAAAAAAAAAAAGATCCTACAAAGTGAACTGTTTATAAATTATAATTATATGAAAGACCTTAATCAACTAATCAGTTTAAACATGTTTTTTTAAATATAAATTATAGTCTATAATAATAAACTATTCTTACATAAACTAGAATAGTTTTGTGATTGAATTCGTATCTTAACACTAATTTCACTTCCGACTTTATTAAAAATTAAAATATATAGAATTTTAATCCTTCATCTTAATTAAAAAAATAATTTTAGAGAAGTATGAGGTGCATTTAGCAATTAAGAATTAAATTAGATAGAGTGAATTTTGGAGGTAGCAAACGGAATGCACATGAGACACACGCTATAGATAATTCCCAGCTAAAGTCCAACCAATCTTACGTTTCACGATTTCCCATGGAAATTGTTTAAAAAAAAAAAAAAAAGAAATAATTAAAAACTTCTCCGTTTTTCCGTCCTTGGTGTGATTTCGTGTACGTACCACCGCCTCTTCAGACCTTCTGTTATGCTTTTGTCTTTCACTTGTTCACTCATTACTATGGAATTGGAACTCCGATTCCGATTCTGAACTTCTCTTCAGTTTTTTCTCTCTCACTCTCCAAGAAAAGTCATTTTCTTGGATATTTTCCATCCGTTTTTCCCGAGAAAATCATAACCATGAAGACCGCCGCTGCCGACATTCTGAAGACTCCGGCTTTCGTCAAGGTCACAGCCATTATCCTCATTTCCTTCTCCATCATCTTCCTCGCCAACCATTTCTATTCCAATTCCTACTATACCCTCGCTCTCTCCCTCTTCTCCTCCTCCTCCTCCTCCTCCTCCTCACCTTCCTTCAATTCCGATTCCGTCTTGCCACAACCTTCTCCGGCGGCATATCCTCCTCCTGCTCATCCTCCACCACCGCCGATTCTGCCTCCGCCGCCGCCCCCTCCGGCGGGGGTGAAGAGGCTGGGGATAATCGACGAGAACGGGGCCATGTCGAGTGAATTCGAGGTCGGCGAGTACGATCCGAATTTGATCGAGGATCTGAGGAACTTGAGCGGCGGAGATGAGAGATTGGTCGACGGTAATGGCGGTTCCGGCCAGGTTGAGGAGGAGAAGAAGAAGAAGGTTAGGATTGAGAAGTTTAAGGTGTGTGATCAGAGCATGACCGACTATATTCCGTGTCTGGATAACGCGGAGGAGATGAAGAGGACGTGGAAATCGATCGAGAAATGGTCGAAATACGAGAGGCATTGTCCTGGTGAAGCCAAAGCTTTGAATTGCGTGGTGCCGAGACCCAAGGACTACAAGATTCGCATTCCTTGGCCCCAAAGCAGAGACGAGGTAAATCGAAGCCAAAATTTTTGTTTTTTGGATGTTTTCATTGAAGATAGTTTATTTATTTATTTACTTATTTTTTGTTCTATGAAATTCTCATACACCGAGGGATGTTAAGGGATTAATAGAACGAATCACACTCTTACCACTAAACCAAACCCACTACGAACGGATTATTGTATATAAATCGACTTTTTGTCGAAACACGGTTAGTCAAAAGTAAAGGATCAAAAAAGAATGTTCCAAGGATTTATATACATAATGGTAATCAAGATTAGAAATTTGCAGGTATGGTTCAGTAATGTTCCTCATACACGTCTGGTTGCAGACAAAGGTGGGCAGAATTGGATAGCAATAAAAAAGGATAAATTTGTTTTTCCAGGAGGTGGGACACAATTTATTCATGGGGCGGATAAATACTTGGATCAGATTTCGGAGGTTTGATACTTCAATTATCCTCAGTAACACTAAATTTATGTGATTTTTTTTCCTCTGCATTCATCGTTCTCTATAATTGAATGGCAGATGGTTCCTGAAATTGCGTTTGGCCGCAAGACACGAGTTGCCTTAGACATTGGTTGTGGAGTGGCTAGTTTTGGTGCCTTTTTGATGCAACGAAACGTGACAACTCTGTCAATAGCACCAAAAGATGTTCATGAGAACCAGATTCAGTTTGCATTGGAGCGTGGCGTGCCTGCTATGGTTGCTGTACTTGCTACACGACGATTGTTGTATCCAAGCCAGGCTTTTGACTTGATACATTGTTCAAGATGTAGAATTAATTGGACAAGGGATGGTACTGTTTGTTCTTATTCTCTCTCTCTCTCTTCTCATACTGAAAGCCTTTCCTGGTTTTAAATGTTTGAGTAGGAAGGTGAGCTTCATAAGTTTGTCACCGTCTATATTTTGAAATAGGCCACATGAGATCTGCGGGATCTAGATAATTCTTGGAGTTGTTAGTGGTTTAAATGCTTCTTCCTTCTAAATATGTTTGGTTCTAAAGCTCTTTTGGATGCTTGTAATGTGATCATGTAGATGGGATTTTGCTTCTCGAGGTCAACAGGATATTAAGGGCTGGAGGATATTTTGTCTGGGCAGCGCAGCCTGTTTATAAACACGGAGAGGACCTGCATGAACAATGGAAAGGTAGCTTATCAAGTTAATTTTCAACTGTATATATCTTTTACATGTTCCTTTGGCATAATACTTTCTGAAAGTGTGGCCCATTTTTTTTCAGATCAGTCTATCGATCAGAACTCTTATAATCTTCTTTGGCCTTTGATAAGCCGAAGAAATTATTACCTTGGTTGAAGTCATTTTGGGGTTTCATTAATTTACAGAAATGGAAGACCTGACCAGCCGCTTATGTTGGAAACTTGTAAGCAAGGAGGGATATATTGCTATATGGCAGAAGCCTTTGAACAACAGCTGCTATGCTAATCGTGACGTTGGAGTGCAGCCTCTGTTATGTGATCCCGCTGATGATCCAGATAATGTTTGGTATAGCCTACGTCACGCATTTGACTGATTTAACTAATTTTTCTTCTTTTGCCATTCATATATTTCCAGAGTCCACTGTGGGTGCCCTGACTGAGAATGACATGGAATAGGTGGAAGATCGTTGGCTAATTGCAATAGAGCTTTGGGCTCTTATTAGAAAGAAACCTGCCTCTTCCAAATTTCTAATTCGTTGACCAAACTTTTTAAATGAGTAAATAATTTAATGGGCGAGTATACGTGTGAGACAGTTATTTAAACTGTAGTTATACATTTTTTGCAGGTATGTTGGTTTGAAGCCATGCATCACTCGATTGCCTGAGAATGGTTATGGAGCTAACCTTACGGCATGGCCTGAACGTGTTCGGAACCCACCAGACAGGCTTCAGAGCATAACGATGGATGTATACATATCCAGGAAGGAAATCTTCATGGCAGAATCAAAGTACTGGCAGGATATCTTAAACGGTTATATTCGTGCTTACCACTGGAGAGATTTGAATTTCAGAAATGTGCTGGACATGAAGGCTGGATTTGGAGGGTAAAAGATATATAAATCACACTTGTTTAGTTAAATACTTGAGCCCTTTTTTTCAATATGTTCTTATTGGAAATCTTTTTATCGTGGCAGGTTTGCGGCAGCTTTCCATCACTTCCAATATGATTGCTGGGTTATGAACGTTGTCCCTGTTAGTGGGTTCAATACCTTGCCCGTTATCTATGATCGGGGACTCATTGGAGTTATGCATGACTGGTACGGGCATCGCACCTTTGTAAAATCAGTTTCTGAATCGTCATATGACTGGATAGTCTTGAAAAGTTATGGTTGAAACAATATGAAATTTTTCGTGTCTCGTTGCTTGTACTTGTTACAATGATCTCAACTCTTGTTTGTCAAACGACAGGTGCGAGCCATTTGACACCTATCCAAGGACATATGACTTGGTGCATGCTGCTGGTCTCTTCTCTATTGAGAGAAAGAGGTATGGCTGACGACCTCTTACTGATGCCAATTTCTTGATTTATATGTAGACTAAGCACTTTTTTCTTTCCTTCCCTTAAAACTTATGTTTGGTCAAGTACAGATGTAACATAACAACAATCATGCTGGAGATTGATCGGATGCTGAGGCCTGGTGGTCGCGTTTACATACTTGATTTGGTATATGTGATAAGTGAACTCCATGAAATTGCAAGTGCCATCGGTTGGGTGCCCGCTTTACATGACACGGGTGAAGGTCCTTACGCAAGCCGGAAGATCTTAATCGGCGATAAGAGGTTATGACACATTGTTGATGGAAATTAAGTTCGATGACTACATTGAAAGTATGCCTGAACATCTTTGCTAACTAATTGTACGCCATTTTGCTTTTTTTATTTTTTATTTTTTTCACCAGTAGGCGATTTACTGTCCAAGAAAAGAGAAGGCAAAAGAAAAAGAAAAAGAAAAATATACTGCAGTGATAGATTGTTCGACGCTTATGTCAATAATTAAAATGTGTTGATCATCTTTTTTTTCCTTAACACGGACTTTTTGTATTGAGATGCTTTGGCTTCTATACTCCAATGTCTGCTTTGTCTCAGCTTGAAACTTTAATGGACAGAACGCATTGCTTGTTAACTTGTTTTTACTAGACTCAATAAAAAAAAATAATAATAATAATAAACAAAGAGTAGGCAAATTTCGTAATTTATTTATTCACCATAAGCAAACAAAAAGTTATCTACTCTTGAAATCAGTACTGAACAAAATCCATTTCCCAAACTGGTGAACAAAATTTTTCCCAAAAAAAAAAAAAAAAACAACAACAACAACAACTGTCATCCTTGCTTGCCTATGTCTTCTGGGAAGAATCCTTATGGGCAGCAGAATTGACCTGTTTGGAGAGATAAGCTTCATAGATTTCGATAACCAGCCGTGGATCTTTCACCTTAAGCTCCACATACTCCTCCCTTTCAGGGAGCTTGTCCATGTTGTCTGCGATCATTGACAAGGTTGCTTCCACCATGTGCTTAGCATTGTGCTGCCGTGCAAAGGCATAGCTCACAACCGAATTATCCCAGTTCAGTTTCGATACCAGGAAACTCTCGCATAAGGTCTTGAGATGCTTTACCTGATACTTTTCAGCCAGTATCAGAAGGTCGCACGCCATCTGCTCATCAAGGCATGCCTCCGCAGTGTACAAGTAACTGACAAAGGCGTAAAGGGCCTCGTATGATACGTCGCTGATCTTTATGGTGCCGCTCTGGCTTTCTTCCATCTCATTCTCCAGAATGGCTCGGAAGACCGGGGAACGGCTCACCTGAATTTCCATGTTGAAATGTATGGTAAATGTCGAATATCAAAGTCAAACAGAATGCTTTGTTAGCGAAGCTCATCCGGTCCCAGTTGAAGAAAGCAATGTAAAGCAGGTTTTACTCGGATCAAAGTGCATCCACTATGGAATCAAGGCAATGTACTAACTAAACCACAATATCAAACACCGATGAAAGAAAATTGTATATTTTTTTTATTTTTTTTTATTTTTTATTAAAATGAGAATCAATGGTGTTTTTATGTCCCTCAATGAGCATATAAGTATACAATTGTATCACCACTAGGATAGTAAATGATCCTTCCCTAGGCCTTCATCAGCTAACATGGCATAGGCTATCATCGAATCTATACCAAACCTGATACGTACATGATGCATGACTTGAATTCTTAACAAAGTAAAAATGAATTCTCCAAATAAGACTTCCTTTGCCACCAAGTCACGACCGTTAATGATGATATGACCATCTCTAACCTATTACTCTATTTTACTGTTTTTCAACACTAAAATAGTATAAATTTAACTTTATTTTACAGTTGTTCTCAAACACATCAACTTCAAAAGTTATTCTAAAAGGAATATTCTTTGAATGTTCTTTTTTTTTTCTTTTTAATTCCGAACCATTAATATATTACATCAATTATTTTTTTATATCTTTTTTTAACATATTAGTCCTTAAACAATTTTTTTTAATAATTTAACAGTTAGACTAATAATAACTTAATAAATTATACGTAATTAAATAAAAAAAATTTACTTACTAAATCATAATAAAAGTCAATATTTACTATAAATCAATAAAATCGTCCCAAAATAAAAAAAAAATAGTAAAATGTAAAGAAAAATTTTTTAAAGAACGAACATTTAGGGTAAAAATAAGATTTTAAAAAAATTTTATTATATATTTTCCTTTTCTTTAATCTCATATTTTCTCAATTTTAAAATGAAAAAAGCAGCAAAAAAAAAAAACAAAACAAAACAAAACAAAACAAAAATTGCTAAATCAATTTTTTAAAAATAAAAATAAAAATCAACACCCACCTTCAACGTTAGCTGCACGAAATAACCAAACAATGAACAGACATTTAATGAAATCAAATTGAGAAAAAAAAAAAAAACCCAAAGAAAGCGAAAAAAGGACTGACCAGGACGGCCTTATGGGCGGGAATGGGGACGGCGGGGTGGTCAGAGGAGGAGGAGTCACCGGAGGCGACCAAAACGACGTCGGAGAAGGAAGGAAGGAGAAAGCGAGAGGCGTGGAGAGGGGGATCGGGAGGGGACCAGGAGCGGAGAAAGGCGACCTTGGCCTTGAGGTCGTCGATCTCGCGCTTCAGCTCCTCCTTCGTCTCGTTGGCCTCCTTGTAGCACTTCTTGCAGGTGCCGGCGTCGCCGGCGTCATAGTTCACCTGGCACGATATGCACCTCATCGTCTTTGGCTTCGAGAGCCTCCTCTCCATCTCCGCGAACGGCGGCAGGTGGTGCTCTGACATGTAAAACCCCATTGTCCACTACGCCGAACTGCTCCCCTTGCGTTGAAGGTGGTTTTCTTGGGAGATCACACCTGGATTACCTTTGATAATACCAGTTTGTTAGGAATTCCGTCAAAAAAAAAAAAAAAAACTATGGAGTTATTAGGACAAAATTAGAAACAGAAAAGGCGGGAAAATAACACACAGATTTTACGTGGTTCGGCTTTTAGCCTACTCCATAAACTGAAGACGACGGGGAATTTCTACTATCAAAACAATGAGATTACAAAAGTGATGTCACAGAACTCTTATATTCTGTACACTCAAAAAAAAAAAAAAAAAAAAAAAACCACACTTAGAAGCTTTCAAATTGGATGCTTCAAAAGGCTGCTGAGCAGCCTTTATATATATAGACACAAAAAAACCTTCCCTAGCAAGTAGTTGAGCTTGCTCAGCAAGCAATTGGGCAGCGGATCACTCTTGGGCAGGTTAAAGTAACATGCATACTGCCCAAAGTGGTGAACGTAGGAAAAGTGGACAATTCACTTTTCCCCCCTTACCCCACCAAAAAAGAAAATAAAAATAAAGCTTCCGATTGATAAGTTAGTTGAAGATGAAATCTTCAAGTTCGACTCAGTTGATTTTTTAAAAATTTAGTTATAAATTTTATTTAATTTTTTTTAAAAAGATAAAAATTAAGATGAAAATATACAGTTTAGTTTGAATTGAACTTGAATATGAAACCACGGTAAAATCTTGAGATAATATATTGTTGTCGTTTACCACGAAGACGACATGTCATTTAGGCTTTGACATTTAAATTTCTCTCTCTCTCTCTCTCTCTTTTATGTTGGAAAAATTTTAGAAATTTCCCTAGTCACAAATGTCAACATGTCCTCAAATTTAAAAACATACACGTACCTCTGAAATGTATCTCAATATATCTGTCGAACTTTAAAATGTGCTATTTTTTGATAGAATTGTTGAGTTATTTCTTGGTTTAGAATTATGTATAATAGTTAACATGGTAAAAAATAAATTAACTGATAATCAAATCTTAAATATATTCTCTTATTGAATGGCACGTAGAAGCAAGAAAACACTGTACTAAGAGTGGAGAACAAATCTTAATTCAATTCGATTAGTTGATGGTTTAAGAAAACTGATGAATTTGCACTACTCATGCACGTCATATGTGTTATTCCCTTAAAAAACATGTTTCAAAATTTGAGAATGGGGTGAATTGAGAGATGTATAAATAGTTCATAGGGTATAATATGTATGTTTCAAAATTCATCTGGATGTGACATAGTTTAAAAAGAATTTATAAAATTTTTCCTTTTATGTTTATTGACGTTAGAATGACACATTATTTTGAATGTGAGAGTTTTATGCCGTTAATTGAGATAAATGGCATTTAAGATTGTGGGATAGAACGACACATTATATCACTTAAAATTTCAATTGTTGCATGTTTCAATAAAGCGAGGCATTATTTACTGATTAAGTTTGTTCTCGTTTTCCTTAACATGTTTTCAATATGCTCTTTTGGAAATCTTTTTTATCGTGGCAGGTTTGCGGCAGCTTTCCACCACTTCCAATATGATTGCTGGGCTATGAACGTTGTCCCTGTTAGTGGGTTCAATACCTTGCCCGTTATCTATGCTCGTGGACACATTGGAGTTATGCATGAATGGTACGGACATCGCACCTTTGTAAAAATCAGTTTATGAATCGTCATGACTGGATGGTCTTGAAAATTGATGATTGAAACAACATGAAATTTTCCGTATCTCATTGCTTCTACTTGTTACGATGATGTCGACTCTCGACTCTTGTTTGTCGAATGACAGGTGCGAGCCATTTGACAGGACTCTTCTCTATTTGAGCGAAAGAGGTATAGTTGTCGACCTCTGACTCATGCCAATTTCTTGCTTTATACGTAGACTTGGCACTTTTTTCTTTCCTTCCCTTAAAACTTATGTTTGGTCAAGTACAGATGTAACATTACAACAACAATCATGCTTGAGATTGATCGGATGCTGAGGCCTGGTGGCCGCGTTTATATATGTGATTCGGTATCTGTGATAAGTAAACTCCATGAAATTGCCAGTGCCATCGGTTGGCTGCCTGCATTACATGACACGGATGAAGGTCCTTCAATGCAAGCTGGAAGATCAAAATCGGCGATGGAAATTACGTTTGAGGACTACATTGAAAGTATGCCTGAAAATCTTTGCTAACTAATTGTACGCCATTTTTGCCCTTTCTTCTTTTTTTTTTCCCCCACCAGTGGGCAGTATCCTGTCCAGGAAAAGAGAAGGCAAAAGAAGGAAAAAAAATATATACAGTAGTAATGGATTTTTCAACGCTTCTATCAATAATAAGATTCTGTTGATAATCTTTTTTTTATTCTTTAACACGTACTTTTTGTGTTGAGATGCTTTGGTTTCTACACTCGATGTTTAGTTTGTCTCAGCTTGAAACTTTAATGGACACAACACATTGCCTATTAACTTGTTTTTAATAGCTAAGGTGGTGTTTGCACAACCACTCAAACCATTCGACTCAAATTTTTTTTGTCTTTTTTCTAAAAATTTGTCTTTTTCTAAAAAAATTTTTTTTTCTAAAAATTCAAAAAAATTTACTATTAAAACTTAAAAATCTCAACTCAAATACTTCACCAAACAAACACTAAAACTATATTTTGGACATAGAACTTCCTCGGAGAAACTCATTAAAAAAAAAAAAAAAGGCAAATTTCGTAATTTATTTATTCACCATTAGCAAACCAAAGGTCATCTACATTTGAAATCCGTACCGGTCAAAATCCATATCCCAAACCGGTGAACAACAATTTTCCTTTAAAACCAGCATTAAAAAAAAAAAAAAAAAGTATAATCCTTGCTTGCCTATGTCTTTAGGGAAGAATCCTTATGGGCAGCAGTATTGACCTGTTTGGAGAGATAAGCTTCATAGATTTCGACAACCAGCCGCGGATCTTTCGTCTTAAGCTCCAAATACTCCTCCCTTTTAGTGAGCTTGTCCATGTTGTCTGTGATCATTGACAAAGCTGCTTCCATCATATGCTTAGCATTGTGCTGCTGTGCAAACGCATAGCTCATAATTGAATTATCCCAGTTCAGTTTCGATACCAGGAACCTCTCGCAGAAGGTCTTGAGATGCTTTACCTGATACTTTTCGGCCAGTATCAGAAGGTCACACGCCATCGGCTCATCAAGGCATGCCTCCGCGGTGTACAAGTAACTGATAAAGGCACGAAGGGCCTCGTATGATACATCGCTGATCTTTATGGTGCCGCTCCGGCTTTCTTCCATCTCATTCTCCAGCATGGCTCGGAAGACCGGGGAACGGCTCACCTGAATTTTACATGTCAAAACGTGCAGTAGACGTCGAAAATCAAAGAAACAGAATTTTATGTTAGAGAAATTCATCTGGTCCCAAGTTGAAGAAAGCAATGGAAAGCAGGTTTACTCGGATCATACATCAACTATGAAATCAAGGAAATGTACTAGGCCACAGTTTCCAAAACTGATGAAAGAAGGTTTTTTTTTTAAACAAGGATCAATGGTGTTTTCACGTCCCGACACTGATGGGATAGCAAATGATCCTATCCCTGGGTCTTCATCGTGCGTGATACATGACCCGAATTTTTAACAAAGTAGAAACGAAGACCCCAAATAAGACTTTCTTTACCACCAAGCCACCACCATTACCGGTGGCAAGAAAATTGTCTCTTCTCTTTAGTTCTTGATATAGGCCAACAAATGAAAACCGGGTTCTTAAATCTCCTTAATCAACAATCGCAATTTCACCACCCATACATCAAATCAGAACCAAATTGCCAAATCACATTAATACATATGTGTGTGTGTCAACACCCACCCATAAAATTAGCAGCACTAAATAGCCAAAAAATCAAATTAAAAAGAAATCAACAATAATCAAATCAAATTGAGAAAAACAAAAATTCCAAAGAAATCGAAAAAAGGACTGACCAAGACGGCCTTGTGGGCGGGAATGGGGACGGCGGGGTGGTCAGAGGAGGAGGAATCACCGGAGGCGACCAAAACGACGTCGGAGAAGGAAGGAGGGAGAAAGCGAGGGGCGTGGAGAGGGGAATCGGGAGGGGACCAGAAGCGGAGAAAGGCGACCTTGGCCTTGAGGTCGTCGATCTCGCGCTTCAGCTCCTCCTCCGTCTCGTTGGCCTCCTCGTAGCACTCCTTGCAGGTGCCGGCGTCGCCGGCGTCGTAGTCCTCCTGGCACGATATGCACCTCATCGTCTCCGGCTCCGAGTCCGTCGTCTCCATCTCCGACTCCGACTGCCGGTGGTGCCTCGCCGCCGCGCAACGCCGTCGTTGCATTGTCCACCACGCCCAGCTGTTCCCCTTGCGATGAAGGTGGTTTTCTTGGGAGGTCACACCTTGAGATTACCTACTCTTACAGTGATGAGCGTAAGAAAAGGGGACAATTCTGATTTTGGAGTAATTAATTTCACTAACCCCCTATTTGAAAAAAAAAAAATAAAAAAAAAAAAAAAAAAAAAAAAAAAATCACTCTCTCGGAGTCTCTCCCGACCACACCAAAAAAGGAAAAAAAAAATTTAAATCATGACGTTATATTTTGTTGTCGTTCGTCCCGAAGACGACATGTCATTTAGGCTTTGTATTTTCATATATCCTTTAATTTTTTTTTTAATGTTGGAAAAATTTTAGGAATTTTCCAAAACTAGGTCACAAGTGTCAACAAGGCCCCAAATTTTAAAACATACATGTTGTGCATCTGAAAATGTGTCTCTATATATAAGTCAAATTTCAAAATGTGTGTTTTTTTTTTTTACGGAATTGTTGAGTTATTTCTTCATTTATAATTATGTATAATAGTTAGGGTTACCCTCACTCAAAAAATAGATTAACTAGCTATCAAATCTTAGATATATTCTCTCATTAAAGTAGCCACTTCAAAACCATAAAAGATGGTAAAAAGAATATAGAACAAATAATTCAATTCGATTAGTTAAGGGTGGAAGGAAATTGATGAATTTGCAATCCTAATATGCATCACGTGGGTTATTCCCTTAAAGAATAACATGTTTAAAAATTTGGGAATTGGGTGAATTTAAAGATGTATAATAGGTCACGGGGTATAATTTGTATGTTTCAGAGTTCAACGAACATATTGACACTAATAATATAGTTCAAAAGAAAATTTATAAACTTTTTCGTTTTATGGTAATGATATTTGAAGGACATATTGTTTTGAATGTAATAGTTGCATGCAGTTTGTCGGAATAAATGACAAGTTAGATGATTCAATAAAATGACACATTGTATCACTTATGATTTAATTATCGCATATTTCAATAAAAGCTATATATTATTTACTGAAAAAGTTTATTCTTGTTTTTCTTGACATATTTTGTTTTATCACGACGATGGCGAAGACGGAGGGGGCCAACTCCGATATGGGTTCTGGTGGTGTTGGGGGGGGGGGGGGGCGGGGGCGATGGGGAAGGGGTGGGAGCTTGCGGGAATTGCAATCGAGAGAGGGAGAGAGGATGTGGGTGGGGGGCGAATGAATGACGGCGGGAGGGGTGGGGGGCCAGACTGAGAGAGAGAGAGAGAGAGAGAGAGAGGAGAGTGGTGGGGGCCAAATGGAGACGGGAGGGGGGGTGGGGATGGATGGGCCAGACCAAGGGAGAGAGAGAGAGAGAGAGAAGAGGGGGTGGGGGGCGAACAACGACGGGGGTAAGGGGCCAGATCGAGAGAAAGAGATAGAAGGAGGGTGGTGGGGGCGAATGGTGACGGGAGTGAGGGGCCAGACTAAGAGGGAAGGGGGGGGGGAAGGTGAAATAATAAAGGGTATTTTAGTAATTTTATTTAAAAATAATCATTTTAATAAGATTTTGTTAAAAATTTAACAAATTTTGACAGAAATGACCATAACGACTAAAAAAATTAGAGATTAGGGTTATCTCGGCAAAAAAAGAAAAAAAAAAAGGAACCAAACCATCACCTTTGCAAGAGTACAGAGATCATTTAGGCCAATTACTCTTCTCAAAATAAAAGAATTCGAAATAATATCATCCAAAAATATAAGGGAGAATTAATATGAAAAAAATCCTTAAAAAAATTAATCATTCGTTTGGATGGAGTGTCTAATTTTTGAAATAGGAAAATTTTTGTTAAAAAAATATTTGTCTCAACTTTTTTCACCATTCTTGTATTTTGAAAAAGAAAAATTATTTCATTTCAAACTTATTTTATATAGTACTCTTTTAGAAATTTTTTTAAAATATTTTTATAATACACTATTCCTAATATTATTTTTTTTATTCCAAATAATTTTTTATTTTTAAAATGAATTTTTTTTCATATTCAAATACTATTTAAGGGAATGGCTGTGGTAGAGACCCTTTGAGGGTCTCTACCGGTAAAACTCTTTTTTAGACCGTTAAGATTTAATCGAACGGTTCAAATGTTGATGGTGTACGATATTTATCATACACCTAATCTCACATAATCATTCCTACCCAAAGTCATCTCCGTCGCCGGCGATCTGCGCGAAGATCGCCGGTGACCCAACTCCGGTCACCTCCGGCCCCAACCCCGGACGCCGACCATCGGTCGCCGGCGACCCCATTTTCTCTCTCTTCCCCTTTTCTCTCTTCCCTTCCCTCCCGCCGGCCTCTAGCCAGCCCCCCGGCCCTGCCCCTACCCCGGCCTCCCCCACCCCCGATGACCCTCTCCCCCCAGCTGCCACCCTCCCCCGGCGCCCCCCCCCCACGACCCCCTCTCTCTTCCCCTTTCTCTCTCTTTTCCTCTATTCTCTTTCTCTTCCCTCTTCTCTCTCTTCGCGGGGCTGACCCACACATGGTCGCCCGTTGCCCCCCCACCGAGTTGCAAGCTTCCTCAGGGGTGGGTCGGCCCAGCGAAGAGAGAGAAGAGGGAAGAGAGAGAAGATAGGAAAAGAGAGAGAAAGGGGGGGTCGTCAGGGGGTGTTGGGGGAAGGGCCGGCCTGGGGGAGGGGGATCGTCGGGGGAGGGGGGCGGGACCGGGGGGCTGGCTGGGGGCGGGCGGGAAGGAGGGGAAGAGAGAGAAAGGGGAAGATATGGGGGGTCGTCGGGGGGGTTGCCGGGGGAGGGTGGCGGCCGGTGGGAGGGGTCATCGGGGGTGGGGGGAGGCAGGGGTAGGGGGCGGGGCCGGGGGACTGGCTAGGGGCTGGCGGGAGGGAGGGGAAGAGAGAGAAAGGGGAAGAGAGAGAGAAGAGAAGAGAGAGAAAGGGAAAGAGAGAGAAAATGGGGTCGACCGACGGTCGGCGTCCGGGGCTGGGGGTCGGAGGTGGCCGGAGTTGGGTCGTCGGCGTCGGGGATGAGCCGCCGGCGTTAGTCGCTGGCGGCGGGAAGATCGCTGGCGACGAAGAAGACTTTGGGTGTGAATGATTATGTGAGGTTAGGTGTATGATAAATATCGTATACCATTAATATTTGAACCGTTCGATTAAATCTTAACGGTATAAAAAAAGACTTTACCGGTAGAGACCCTTAACCACAGTCATTCTCATTATTTTATTTTAAAATGAAAAGACTTCTTTCATTGAAAAATAAGAAAAAAGAACGTGGTAGAGCCTAAAAATATAGCACATGACCAAAAAAAAAAAAAAAAAGAGGAAGAAGAAGAAGAAGGAAAGAAAAAAAAAGAGCAGCGGAAAGGCACCAAGTCACATAGAGTCTGACTGTTGTTTTCAAAAAAAAAAAAAAAAAATGGAAAGGAAGTCGCCTTGCTTCTTTCACCAAGGATAAGACTCCGCCCTCTCCCTCGTATTCACAAAGTTGGTTACGGACCATAACCCCCCGCTCCTCCGCTTATTTAGGGCTCTCAATTTCGGTTAGTTTCTCTCTCGCTTTTTCCAGATCTCGCTTTCGTTATCTTCTGTTTGTTTGCCGAGAAAATGCTCCACAAAACAGATATGAAAATCACCAGTTGTTGAATCTTCTGTTTAATTTCTCGTATTTTCACAACACTGAGATGTCCATTTCTGTTGATTTTTGTTGAATTTTATTGTTCACGTGTAAAAACCTAAGCGACATAAAGTACTTCGTTGTTAAATTTGTGTTTTTTTTTTTTCCCTTTAAATATTGTTATCCGTCTGATTTCACGAATTGCAAATTGGAGGGATTTCTCTTGCAGAAGTTGAATATACCTTTTTTTTTTAATAATAAAATTGTATTAGTGATGTTAAATTCGCGACAGTTTCTAAATGTGTCGGTAGCGTTGTGAAAACCCTCGTTTCTTGCTGCGAAGTTGGAGAAATTAGGGTTTTTACTTTTGAAATGGATGTTGAAGAGGGAACAAGCAATGGTGACGGTACAGAATCCTCCGAGGCGCTTCGGTGCTTGAAAGGCGCTAAAGTCGATAATGGGTTTACAGAAATTGATGCTGAAGTAGGAAAAAGCAATGGTAGGGCCGTAGAATCCACCGAGGCGCTTCAGTTCTTGAAGAGTGCTGAAGTCAATGATGGGATTAGAGAAATGGATGTTGAAGAAGGAAAGAACAATGGTGGTTTCTCCAAGGCGATACAGTGCTGGAATAGCAACGAAGTCAGTAATGGGACAAGAGAAATGGATGTTGAAGAGGGAAAAAGCAATTGTGGTGGTGCAGAATTCTCCGAGGCACTTCAGTGCTTGAAAAGTGACGAAGTCAATAATGGGACTAGAGAAATGGATGTTGAAGAAGGAAAAAGCAATTGTGGTGATGCAGAATTCTCCGAGGCGCTTCAGTGCTTGAAAAGTGACGAAGTCAACAATGGGGCTAGAGAAATGGATGTTGAAGAAGGAAAAAGCAATGGTGGCTGTACAGAACTCTCTGAGGCGCTTCAGGGCTTTGAAGTTGATGAAGTCAATAGTGGGAGTAGAGAAATTGATCTTGAAGAAGGAAAAAGCCATGATGGCGGTACAAGATTCATCAAGGCACTTCCGTGCTTCAGAAGCGACAAAGGTGATAACAGGATTAGATTTGGGGTTGAGGCTGACGTTGCAGGATCAAGCTTGGGCTTGAAAAGTGATGAAATCAACAATGAGATTAGATTTGGGATGGAGGCTGACATTCAAGGATCAAGCTTGGGCATGAAAAATGATGAAGTCAATAATGGGACTGTCTTTGGGGTTAGGTCTGACGTTGCAGGATGGAGTTCGGGGAAAAGTGAAGGTTTTTTAACTTACAAGAGGCGAAAGCGTGTGAAGTCCAGTTCTGAAAGCATTTTGGGGCATGATAGAAGAGCACATGCAAAAGGTGCCAGCCAACTGGTGGACCAGGTATGGATTTTCTTTGTGTTTGTTCCTATACAATCAGACAGTATGTTTTTACAATTATAGATTGAGGTTTTGATAACATTTGTACTCTGCCCTGCATCATTATTTAGATGCATATGTTCACACAGATGATGTTATTTATTTCGAAGTATATAAGGATATAAGTTACGAAATACTTTAGATTATGTGTGATTTTTTTTTTTGTTAGTGCTTCGTAGGTTAAGGCCGATTCGTTTCTTTAGTTCCTTTCTTGACTAAGCTATATTTGATTTCTTCAGCACCTCAAGGATCCGCAAGGCATAGTTTCAGGCAATAATTCTTGTGAGCAAATCCACCTGTCTATAGACAGTTTAGATGGTTGTTCACAAAAGCCATGGAAAATTGTTTTGGAACATCTGTATCAGTCACTGAGTGATGATGAAGGTGGTATTCAAAGATCCATTCAGGCCGCACTTGAATCATATCGAGGAAATGGTACTACAAAGAGGGTTAAGGTTTGTGTCTCAACAAGAGTTCATGTTTTTGGTAGTTGTTTTAAAGCCCGTATTTGTTCGAATTTATTGATGTCTTATGTATGAAAATTTTCATTTTGGTCATTTGACAGGAATATGATCATCATGATGAGAGTAGACGGAGGCGCCCTTCACCAACACAGCATCGCTTAAATGGATTTGAGAAAGAAGCCAGTGGGCATCCGGGTGTTTTATCAAATGGAAACTTGGATAGCTTAAGCCATGATACGACCACTGACATGTGTCGTCATGTTTGTTTTGATATTCTAATATCAGAGAAGTTTACTTCACTCTGCAAGCTACTGGTAGAGAATTTCCAAGGAATCAAGATTGACAACTTTTTTGACTTGAATCTTATAAACTCAAGGATGAAAGATGGCATTTATGACGAGTCACCCATGCTTTTCCTTACAGATATTCAACAGGCAAGTCGGGACAATATTTTGTTATTTTTGTTGTTTTGCATTGTTGAAAACTTATCCACTGCCTTTCTCAAAATTTCTTGTAGCTTGATGTGGATGTGCTTAACAATACGTTGAAGAGGCTAAAAGTTCCATTTAATCAAATAGATTTTTTCCATATGCAAAATTCTCTAGAAAAATTCCTTCACCCATGTTTTCCTGGTTTTTGCTTCCTGTTATTACTTCTCTCACACAAAAATAGATATGCATGAAATCTAATGTTCACCGTCATGTTGACGAAAGTATGATGGAAAGTTGCAAAGGCTGTTATTAAATTGTTTCCATGTGATTCTAAGGTTATGTTTTCATTTTTTCCTCTCTCTTCATGATGTTTCTGTGCATTTGCATGGCATAGGTTGTCTCTCTTTCTTTTAGCTTTGAACACAGCTCTTAGAAAAGAGGCCCTGTTTGCTTAAAGTGCATGTGCTTGTATGCTAATGGAGCCAGAGAATGGCCAATATGATTGTTCTTTCATGTTCGTTGTTTGGCATGGCCTAAGTTATTGCATGTTCATTAGAACGCTACTCAAGCATAACTATATTCTTGTCGAGGCTACCGTGCAATGCTAGTATATATTTGTTTCCTGAGGTCACATGTTTTCTTGTTTGCTATTCGGCATGCTTGAACCTTTATATATGTCCAGGTATGGGAAAAGCTTCAGGGAGTTGGTGCTGAGATGATTTCTCTTGCGAAAAGTCTCTCTGACATTTCAAGATCTTGCTATAATAAACAGGTAAGGCACATCAGTTGAAGACATTGCTATGCCACTCTATGTCCTTTACGTGTTACATTTTTCACTCTCTCTCCTTTTTTTTTTTTTTAAATAATTAACATTGGTATGTTTCTTCTTGAAATTACTAACTCCAACCAGTTTATACTTTACAGTTTTTGCTTGCTATGTCTCAAAAGCTTATTTTTTGTTTGGGTGCTAAGTGGGAGGTTTAGTTCACGGCATATTTGATAATAGAAAATAGGAGTAAAACAATTACCAAACTTAAACTAAAATATGCATTTAGGTTAACGGATGAGGGTGCTTTGGAAATAAAATTTCTGGAAAAGGTGTAATAGATCACTGTCTGTGCTGTTATGTTTCAAGTTATGCAATAAAGAAATTGGCTGGGAGTGTCCTGCATAGTTGTTCTTATTCTAGAAGCATTTGCCTCTACGTAAGAGTTGATTTTTCTCATTGAGGATTGGGGGAAGAAGATTCTTTGAAATACATATAGTTTGGTGGATTAGGATGCTTTGGAAATACAATTCTGGAAAAGGTTTATTGTGCTGTTATGTTTCGTGTTATGCAATATAGAAACTGGTCAGGAGTGTACCGCATGGTTGTCTTTTTCTTAGAAGCAATTGCCTTCTGCATAAGGTTTGATTCTTCTTATAGAGGATTGGGGGGAAGTAGATTCTTTGAGAAACGAACTGATAAATTTCAACTGAAGTCTCATTTTTCCCTTGCTTCAAAGAATAAACTTGTCCAGCCTGCTTGCCTTGCAGACCCCATTAGTGTCAAAGGTTTTGGGCAATATCAAAAAGACTAGAAGCCAGGATTTCTTTTCTGTTGTCCTTCATGTTTTGCTTTGTCCTTGCACCTGGGGGGATGGCCTGTTTTCTGAAGCGCTAAAATAAGTTTGTGAGACTGGTTCTGTATGGTTCTGTGATGTTTTTAATTTTATAACTTTTTGTTAGTTGTAGGCCTTTATGTTGAGATGGAGTTACTTGCTAATTCAAGAACTATGGAACTAGTCCCGTTTGTTATTTTATTTGAATGAAAAGAGCGTCTTAGTCAATATATTTAGTATTTTGCTCTCATAATTAATTCTTATTTATCTCGGGTGTCTCAACCAGTTCTGCACCTCAGAATCTGACTCTCACACTAAGCTAGAGAAAGAAGAGGATTGCAGTGCGTATGAGGCTTGCACTTGTAGGCAGTGTGGACTCAAGGCAGATGGTAGGGATTGTCTAGTTTGTGATTCATGTGAAGAGATGTACCACGTATCGTGCATTGAACCAGCTGTCGAAGAGATTCCCCCAAAAAGTTGGTATTGTGCCACTTGCATCGCAAATGGAATTCAATCACCGCATGAAAATTGTGTGGTGTGTGAAAGGCTGAATACTCCAAAGACTGCACTCATGATTGGCAATGACAGTTCTTGCACAAATGAAGACATGCGTAATGAGTTGGGAGAAAATTCAGACTATGGCATGGATGAAGAAGGGTCTCAACCATCAAAAAGTAGCAAAAACTTTGGGCAATGCAAAATTTGTGGAAGTGAGATACAAGATGGTGAAAAGACGAAGATATGTAGTAATACAGGCTGCTTCGGTGGATGCTACCATGCTAGGTGCCTGACTAAAAAGCAGCTAAACTCATATGGTCCTGGTTGGTACTGCCCTTCTTGTCTATGCAGAACTTGCCTTGCTGATAAAGATGACGATAAGATTGTTTTGTGTGATGGTTGTGATCATGCATACCATTTATATTGCATGAAACCAGAACGGACTTCTATTCCAAAGGGAAAGTGGTTCTGCATATCATGTAGTGCAAAACTCAACGCAATACGGAAGGCGAAGATGGCATTCGAGAAGCGTGAAAGAAAACATAAAAGGAAAGGCAGTAAAAGATCGGGGCCATATGCGAAGTGGAATAGCGAAGGCATCACGGAATCAGACGAAGGCGGAGGGGCAATGGAGATGCTGATATCTGCAGCAGATACTTTAAAGAACGAAGAGAAATTGGCTGGGATGCTAGCTAAAAACTGCAGAAAGTTATCGGGATAAGAGGACAAGATTTTAACTGCATGGTTTCCTTCGAGTAATATTTCACTTTTTTAGGCGTAAATACTAAATGCTAATGATTTTCCTTTTCTTCCTCATTCATTCCGTTATGCCTGGTTAATTCGAGTACTGATTTTGGTAGGTTGTAAACTGACTTTTTGATACGTATCTCAGGGAAGCCATGATTTGTAGAGGCCGTATGCGGTACTTTTGCCCCTTTGTTGAAAAAAAAAAAAAAAAAAAGGAAAAAAAAAAAGTGGAAGGGATTGAATTGAGAATCACTGTAGCACTCTGGTAGAGTTCTTGACCGTCTTAGCTGCCATTAATGTTGAAAATGTCTGCTAGTTTGTACCGCGCAAGTACATATATTTCAAGAGGTGTCAAAAACCAAATGTTTTTTTTTGTTTTTGTTTTGTTAAATCATGTACTCGCGTTGTAAAATGCAATAGGTGTTAATCAAATTGAATCATATTTTTCTGGCACCTTTCCTCCATTTCTATATCTGCATAAATTTGTGTGTTTTTCCTATGTTACCGAACATCAGCGTAATTGTTTCTTCTTGCTTGATGGAAATTTCAACATTAATATCTGTTCTATTTAAATCTATATTCATTTTCCGACATGCCCCTTTGTATTGGCATTTTCAGTTTCTTGGGTTGATTTGAATGTAGGATCTGCCAGTTTAGAAGCATTTGATAAGCACCCTAAGCTTGTTGATCAAAAAATTTGTGATTGCAGGTTTGGTCTAGCGATAAGACTTGCTCTGTAACAAAGGGGAATGCTTGTGCTGTCTTGGTTTTCAGCCATATAACAAAGTGTTCTCTTTGCTATAATTCAAAACAAAAAAAGAAGTGGGGGGGGGGGGGGGGGGGGGAGGGGGAAAAAGTGACGTTGTTTGTCCCTATAGCTCTTTTCAGCATCAAGAGAATAGAACTACAAGTTAAAATCACGCGCGCGCTCACATACACTACCAGATCACAGCACATTTGATTTCGAGGCAAAATTGGCTTACGTCGTGACAGCTTTAACTCTACAAATGACGCACATATTGATTTTCTTATGAGTGGGTTTACACGAAAAGCAAAAGAACAAGAAAATTTGTTTAATTTGGATCTAGAATTTTTCTTTCTCCGGTTTACAGACACCCTTGTGATACCTTGCCTTTGTTCCTGTCATGGTGACCCAATATTTACAACCAAGAATTCATCTGTTTATGGCTGCCAAATCCTCCGCAAATACATCAGCAATTAAATCCTTGTTTCCATTCTCTTCTCAAAAGGTTTCAGGAGCTTTCAGACTTATTGCCAACCACATAACGATTTGTAGTAGTGCTCAAGCCCGCTGAATGGAGCTGCTTCCGCCTCTTTACGAGGTGCATTGCAGTTCGCCTGTCATCTTGAGCCTCCTCAGAATCAGGCTGCGGTCAAATGGGTTAATGAAACTTAAAACAGTGTTCAAAATTCTTAGAAGTCGAGACTAGCAAAACTCAATTTTCCCTCAATAATCAATCTCGATCTTTCATTATGGCTCTGCTAAACAGATTTTATTAAGAACAACATGTTATGTTGCAGTGGTAAACACTTGTAAAACTGGAAGCTCATGCACACAACTGGGGATTTCAAGATGACTAAAGAAGCTTCGAGAATGAGCGAAACAACTGTACCTCGATGGCTAATGCTCTATCAAAGCTTTGAATGGCACTATCAGGCTCTCCAAAGTTCAACTGGGCTCTGCCAAGGGTAATCCATGCCTGAAAAATCCACATTTTGAAAGAAACACAGTTAATGTACTAGTTCTTAGTGACCGCTAAGAGAGATGGTATTCAGCCCCTGAAAACCGAAATCGAAACAAAATTACAAATGCCCGTAAATCATTATCAATAAGCACCATCAGTGGCTACCATTGTATGGAATTGGATGGAAGCAACAAATGACAATCGACTTAGATTTTCTGTTATATAGACTAGCTAAGATGCGCTTCCAGCCCTCACATTGATAATTTTAAAAAGCATATCAACCGGACAAAATACACAAAAAAAAAAAAAATATATATAATATATATAAAACAAGGAACGCTGTCAAAAGACAGCAAGACAAAGACGAAGTGGATATACTAGGAAAAAACCATGGCCAAGATTCGATTTAGATTACAATTAACAATCACTACATTCAGTACGAAGAGAGAACTATATGCGTAAAGAGAGACAACCAAATATCCGCACTTGTAGTTTAAAAGTGTAAGAGTACCTCAGCCCATGAAGGCTCCAATTCAGTAGCTCCTGCCAATTTCAATTCATAGCAATAAGTCTATCCGGAGCCTTGAAAGTTGAACGACATAAAATCAACCAAAGCAACAAACAACATGAAAATTTCTTTTGTTTCAAAAAAAAAAAAAAGAAAAAAAGAGGAGTCAAAATAGTAAAACAATAGGTAAAACACCATAGCAGAATGATGAAAATGGAATCAGAAAAAGGACTTACGAGAGGCAGCCTTTAAAGCACTCCAAGCATCTCCAATTTCAAGTAGAACTTGTGCTTTCTGTTCATGTAAAACTGCACTTTCTGGCGTCAAAGTAAGAGCAGCCTCCCATTTCCCCAATGCTTCTCTATACTTCCCATCCTTCAAAAACACATTTATTTATTTATTTATTTTTACAACATATCGGAAATAATATCCCATCAAACAAAAACAATTGTTCACCATTCAAAAATCATTTTTATTAAGCTTTCACAAAGCATTTCTGGTAAATCCAGGTTGTAACAATACTAAATTACTAACACCAAATTCAACGCCTTTCACAAATACCCATTTCCGAATTCACCCAATACCATCCCTAGGGAAAAAAATTAACCAGAAAAAAAAAAAAAAAAAGGCCTTTCCTTTTATTTTGTTTTTATTTTATTTTTTGGGTTGAATTTTACCTCGGCAAGTTTGGTTCCTTGGGCAATAAAGGACTCAGCGAGTTGCTTAGGGTCCGAAGAGTCTGAGGGGTCATTAGAAGATGGGATTCGAGTGCTGTCTCGGTGCAGAGCGTCAGATTTCTGAACAGCGCTCTCCTCTGGTGTCGTATTGGCATGAGTTTTGTCGCCGTTTTGGTGGTCGAAAGGGAGGTCTGGGTAGAGAGATATGGCTCCCAAAGAGCGTTTCTTGTTGACTTTGCTCTTGTTCTTCCATGTCAGTTTCATCCCTCTTCTACTTTCGCTTCCTATTTTCTCCTCTCCTCTACTCGGCACTTGTTGTCCTCTTGGTTCCTCCTCTGTTCCTCTGCTATTTCTTCTCTTCTCTTTTCCTTTTTTTTTTTTTTTAAATGAAAATCTAAGTTGGGCTGAGGCCTACCAAGAGGCTATCGGTCTCAGCCCAGAGCAGGAATGAGTTCACAGTTTACGTAATGTCAAATTTGACCCCGAAGAATATAGGACTTTCAGTTTGCTCCCATAACTCAAAATGACACAGAACTCTCTTCCGAACTTATCAAAAGTTTCAATTTTGATACTTCTATAATTGCGACAGATTCTACTTACGCATTCTCATCGGTTCGTTCATATGTGATAAAATCTATTCAAATATTATACTATTAATTAGCCATGTGACCTGAATGTGATTAAAATCGTTAAAAATATTGATATCTCAAAACAAAAAAATATCAAAATTATAATATATGATAAGTTTGAGGAAGTATTTTGCTCCATTTTTATTATTAACTGGGGACAAAATAAGACGACAACAATTTTTTGGGGGGCAAACTTTAAATCATCTTATCATAATTTTATTAGCGATGTTAAAATATAACAAATATTTTACAAAAATTCATATCGATGTAAAACTACTATCGATTCTATTGTATAAACCGTGAAAAATCATAATCCTTAAACATTGGTTAGAAAAACTTTGAAACTAAAGAGAGGAATAATGATCTAATACATTGCGTAATGCATTAATGAACCATACTACGTTACTTCTCACTATGGAAATCTCCATGAAGCTTCCACAAATGCCTCCTAGTCAAAAAAAAAAAAAAAAAAAAAAAAAAAGCTTCCTAGTCAAAGACCCCCAAAAAAACGTCCAAAAAACTCTTTTGCAATGTGAACAACGACGAGTTAACTCAAGTTCAAAAGGACGTGTCACTCAATAATTGGCTCCATGAAAGCTTAATTCTCAAGATATCATCTCATTGGCCATTTTTTATTTAATTTCCAAAATTTTTTGAGCTGCCATTTATTTTATTTATAACTCCCCTTCCCCCACTCACCCACTACACAAACTTTTCTTAAAAAATACTCGACTAAATCCGGTAGGCTAAAGATCTAGCGCCGCGGCGGTGGAAAATGGGCCATGACGAGACACAGCCACCGCCTTTTATTTTCAAGCCAAAAAAAGGGAGTGTTTTTCCGGCGAAAAGGAGGTCAGTGAAAAGCATGATATTTCACCAAATCCTTCACTCCATTTCTGTTGCCTTTGATTTCCTCCTCCGCCACCTCCTCCGCTGCCGCCGTCAATTTTCCGGCGAACCCCTCCATTCCGCCGCCGATGCCGCCGGTGAGTCTAGGCGGCCACCACCACCACCCAAAACGGCGTCAAGTTTGATGAAGCTGAGCAAAATCTCCCCCAACACTGGTCGCCATGCATAGGCAATATAATGATCACGTTGTGATTTGTTCTTGTGTACTTGCATTCAGAGCCAGAGAATCATACCATGTTTTCTTCATTGCCCACGTTTATTTATTTATTTATTTATTTTTATTTTTTTGTCAGAAACAAAAAAGAAAAACGCGTGGATCGGTTTCGCCTATAAACTCCAAAATTTTAAAAGAACAATATTAGGGACGTTAATCCACGTGATAATGACTTATCATTTTTTTAATGATAAATACTTTTAATTATTAATATTTTTAATTAATGTGACAATCATATCAATAGAAAAATAATAATTCACATATCAAATAAGGTGATATTCAAAAATTTAGATAAGAGTTTGTGTCTTTAATATTTTTCACTTTGAAATGCTCTAGAATTATTTTTCGTACTATTAATTTATGTCATAATATTCTTTTATTTGAAATTGCTAAAAACTAGCACGTAAGTACCTGAGTCTGGGTTAATTTTGTCATTTACACGATTTATATTATAGTTTTGGAAGTTTTAAATTCTCAAAAAAAATTGTGGTGTAATATTATAGTGATAAAGTTAACATTGATTAAAACACAATTGATCTCCATGGGGTAATTACACAATTTTTAACAATTTTTGGAGATAATAACGATTATAAGACAAATTAATAGTAACTGATTTTAAAACGTTTTAAAATCTGGGAATTAAAATGAGATTTGACCTATAATTGAAGACATAAAAATAAAACAAACCAAAGTTATTAACGTGTGCAACAGCTAAGTGCCGAGGTGGATGAACGTACATGTCAGAAAATAATTATTAGCTAATTATTCTTTTTAATTTTTTCTATTCTTTGTTTTTTCTTGAGTTGCTTTTTTGAGGGTGTTGACTGAAATTTTTATTAATGAACAATGCTAGTAAGAGTATGACAAGAGATTTGTTTTAGGATTTGAACTGATATTTTATAATTTTTTATCGGATTTATTTTTCCGTCATTAATTTAACACAATCATTCCCAAAATGGTCCTATTAATGCACAACAAGTTAACAAGTTAGAGGAGGGGGAGGGTTGCTAAAAATTAAAGTGTAAGAGGCAAATTGCCAAAATCTGAAAACTCAGGGCATAAATTATTTGCTAAATATGAACCCCCCCCCCCCCCCACTCCTGATATACAATTACAAACTCGTTCAGCCATATATTTTCATATATCGATCATTAGTTCGTTGTACAACTATCATTGTCCAGTCTATGAGGCGAAGAAAAAATATCGGCTAATTTTTTTTTAACTTAAGTGAGAGATTCAAATTATTTACTTTATAAAAAGTAAGATATAAAATCACCGCTGGATTAAATATGCAAACACATATATTATCCATTCCATTTAGCGTATAATCATGAACGAAATAAGAAGGTGAAAGAGGACGGTTGTCCAAGCAGTACTGCATGTGCATGCAGTATATGCTGCTTAGAACTTCTGGGAACCCGTGTATGTAGCCTATATATTTTTTTATTATTATTATTTCAAAACCTGAAATGAAGGATATTTGTCTCCTTGATATTGTTTGAGGAAGAACTTCATATTTCAAATATTTTTTTAAGGTGACAAAAAAAAAAAAAAATGAAGTCCTCGTTTTTAAATCTCTGAAAAACAAACCTATTCCTTTTTTTTTTTTTTTACATCTCAAAATTTCTCGCAAAAATTCTAAGTTGACAGAATGTGATCTCTCTTAGATAACGGGGCATTAGGGCTGAAACACAATTTTATCATAAAAAAACGAATAGGATATGGCACATTTTTTATGTGTCAATTTCACTAGAAATTCTACGTGTAGGAGTATCGAACCAATAATGAATAGTAGAGATGTCACATATATCTAGATTTTTTTTAATTTTATTTTCTTTTTTCAAAACAATAGAACTACCGAAAGGAAAAATTTTTAGAGAACCCAAAAAAAAAAAAAAAAGAGCACCTAGTACTCATATGGGCATATGTATCAGACTGCACATGACCCTCAAGAAACAAATTAGAACTCTAAGAAAGGACTTATTAGAAGATGGATTATTAGCTTGAAATTTTCAATTTAATTGCATGTATATATATATAAACAGATTATGAAGCAAACTAGTAGTACTATTTATTTAACTATCGTATAATTCTGCTCAATTAATTAAGTACAAGGGGGAATTTCTCTTTCATCTTTTTTTTTTCTTCTTCTAACTTTGGAGTGTGGATTTTTTTTTTTTTTTTTTCATGACATTATGCTCTAACTTTAATTATAATAAGTTAGCAACAACCAGCGTCCCTTAAGTGGGTTGGTAAGGGCGCTTGTGTTCCTCGCTGAATGCTTGGATTCGAGTCATCACCATTACGTTGGCCGGGGTATATAGACAATCCATTTTATGAGGAATCCACACATATCACGCAGAGAGTATCCACCTCCCCAGGATTATCTGGACATTTCAACTTTTACTCTTATAATCCTTTTTTTTTTTTTTTTGAGGAAAAAAAAAGGTCAACAACAAAATTCAGTGTGTTGAGACACGCTGGAAAAAAATATGTAGCCAATCTTGACCAGATATGTTTTGGAGATCTCGGTTGATACTTTCAGATTCGAACTTGAATCCTCAATCACCAGCACAGCTTGGTTCCTAATTGTATATATGTGTGTGTGTGTGTGTGTGTGTGTGTGTGTGTGTGTGTGTGTGTGTAAATCCAAGGAAAATAATAGTAAAATGTTCAGATATTGTCTGCCAAGCCAACTTTGAAGTTTGACTTAAAAAACGTGTTTTCTTTTCTGCTCTCGTCGTATTAATAGACAGCATCCAAAAGATTGGTTTTTCTTGCCTAGATCTGCGATTGCTTGTGCAATTTACAAAAATTAGCTTATATATAGGATATAGGATGGTAATCATGATATGGCAGTATTGAAGCTGAGAAAATATTGCCCAATTATAATAATTAGTAATAAGGTAAATTATATAATACTCAGCAAAACCATATGTGTGTGTGTGAAAAATATTGCAAGTACTAGTTTAATTCCGCGGATCACATTAATTAAGGAGATTTTGGTGAAGAGAAAACTGATGTTTGATTGCACATTTAAATATTCCATCGAAGCCTCTACTTTATATTATTGTCGTTTATTAAAGATGACTATAAGAATTAAGAAAGAATTTCCTGATCAATCCTAGTACCATGCATGCATGATATACATAATAATGCATGTCCACTGGACCACCACCAAACTATATATACGTATATATGTACACACGCACTAGTTTATTTGTTTATTTATATGAGGATTTGAAAAACTAGTGTTTGTTATCATTTGTTCAATACTAATATTGCTTACCTTAAAATTTTGCAGCGCCCATATACAGTAAGTCCTCGACAAATGGTTTGTTAAATATTTAACTTCAGTTAAATAATAAAGTAAATAATTACATTAAAAGTGTCTTTTTAAAGCCTCATTTTAAATATATCTATTTTTTTTCTTATAATATTGTGTAAATATCCATTTTGAAAGAAATAACTACTTGTACTACCTATTTTGTCCTTTTATTATATTTAACGTCATTTTCCCTAATTAGATTCATTGTGTTTTTCTTTATTTGTTCATCATTTTTTTATATTTATCTTAATCAACAATTCTTTATTACTGTGATGAATTACTAGTATGATTTATGTTTTTGTTTTTTTACAATCATATTTCTTAAGTATGATTTAACTTTCTTAGAAACATTTTTATTACTATGATTTAACTTCTTTATGATATTTATTATGTTATTTTGATAATTTATTATTTATATTATTATTGATATTGTTTTAATAGATAGTCTCTAAAGTTTTTTTTTTTTTTTTTTTTATAAATAGATAGTTTTTAAAGTTTAAATGTGATATGAAATTGTTTATTTATTTATGATAATTACTAGATCATTATATATATTTTTAAATATTGTAATGTTTTTTTCTTTATGATGTTACAATATCATTATGGTTTTTTTTTTAAATGATAATTAGTATATTATTATGATGTTTTTTTTTAGGTTTTAATAAAATGTTTAACATTTCTTAATATTAATAAAAACGTCAGGTTTATGGGATATTTGGTGAATAAGTTGAGTTTGAGTTGAGTTGAGATTTTTAAATTTGAATAATAATTTTTATTGACTTTTTTAAAAAAGATAAAAAAATTTCAAAAAAAGATAAAAAATATGATAAAAAAATACAGTTTAATTTAAAATGAGTGTTAATGCCATTAGTGATGCCCAGCTGGAGGTCGGGATTGAACATCTGAAAGACAGGGCCGATCTGAGCTCTTTTTAGGAAAACATTGGAAAGACACGTGTATGAACTGACAAACCGCAGTGCACTCCAATGATAAAAAGTTTAAGTAATTAATCAATACATAAAAGAAATAACATATAAAGCAGGTTTTTTTTTTTTTTTTTAATAAATTTCCTGGCAACTTCCATTCTCTTAATTCTATTCTTTTTTCAAAATATACATCTAAAGTTAAATATTTTTTATTTGTGCCGAAATTGAACTCAACCTCATCTTTAATTTTTGTAATGCGTATGACACGTTTGGTAAACACAACTGTTTCATCTGGAACGTGATCGTCATTGATGGACATGTTTTATTAACCGCTTGAATAATTAAGTTTTTCATCAGTAGATGATTCTATCACTGTATCGTTTTCACTAGAATAATTAAAAAAGCGGCACATTTCCATAGCATAGACCACAAGTTAATGATTTCACGTAATCCCTTTTTTGGTGCCTTCATCTTCACCAATGTCTTGTGGCTCAAAAGCCATATCTTCATCTTAGTTACAAGCAAGCACACACACATTTCTCACGAGACAGATCGATCACAAGAGCCTTCAGAAAAAAGAATCAAGTGGACTCATAAATAAACCCCCCATTAAGTTATATCTTTTAGATATATAATTGTTGACCGGAAGCGAACTTATGAATATTAGTATGTCACTCAAAATCCTCACTCCCTGCCGATGTTTTGAGTTGACAATGGTTGTATTGCTTCGCATCAATGTTCTAAGCTGCATTAATAATAAATTGATAGCTTTCAAAATGTTTATTTTTGCGGGATTTAATTATTGCTCCTACCACGTAGCCTTCCAAGATGCTAGAATAAAACCGCGTCTATAATAAACTTTAGTCTATGAATGGTCCCAGCATCACATGATCAAATCATTCAATTCTTTTTAAATTAATAAAAGTGTTCATTTACGATAAATTAAATGATAATTTTTCCTAATCTTAACCTTAATAATATAAATTTATGGATCTTTTACTGTATAAGAGTTTTTCAATCTTCAATCCAAACTCCGCTAGTCTCCTTTCAGTACTAACTACTCTGGCCCGGAAGAAGTACACAATTTTAATAAAAGAGATTTCCTTTGTATTAATTGATTAATAAACTTCAAAAGCAAAATGACAGCACACGTACATATATATAATATTTAAGGTATGTGGATTTTATATAAGTCGCGATAAATGTGGAAAACTTTATCGAGTATAAAGCTATGAACTGCCCCATTGCAAACACAAAAAGGGCAAAGTCCAACTATAAAAAAAAAATATATATATATATATATACATATATATATATATATATCTCAAGTCACGAGAGGAAAAAGAAAAAATTAATGGTACTAAAGGAGAACCGTAATGTCACTTGCAAGCAAGCCCCACATACCAATGAGTCATTTATACAGTACGCCTAATCTTCGCATATTGTCTATAAAAGTATAAATATCCAATCACATCTACTATTTTATAATTATCATCATAATCTCAAAGCACATCTGTCTAGTGATGATAATCATTCCTCCATCGGTTCAAATTGTGCCGAAATTGCTTTCACACTTTGTTCAAACTTAAAAATCAGTAATATGTAGGGCTAGTAAACCTGTATATATATCGAACACATTCACACACATACATATCTATATATTGTGTGTGTATGTATAGTAACATGCAACATTAATGATTATGTACGCCACCAAGTTTACAGAATGATCTTTACTGATAGAGACTAATATCTTGTTATAGTAATTAATAATTAAAAAAAATCCAAGTTTCCAGATGGGAAACCAATCATCTGTACTTTGTTTGGAGATCCAACACAAAGTTGGCCGCCCCTTAATCTGTAAAAGTCTTGTACTTAGAAAGGGACAAAAGTAACACAAGAAATAACAAAAAAAGAAGAACGCGTTTATATATATATATGATTTGTTTCATTATACATTTTCTTGTTTTAAGATTTTTGTAATCCTTTCGGAATCTATTTGATGGGTGTAGTCCGCGTCAACTTCGTTGAAACTTAGTAAACTTTAGCTATGAATGGCTAGTGGTCTTCCAACAAATCTTCATATGGACCTAAGAAATCTTCATAGCAGATCTCATGAAAGAATATTAAGTCTTCCACTTTGGGGATGTTTAATAATTAATGCTTTTTTTTTTTTTTTTTACCTTCAAATATCCAAGCCAATTTCATGTCCATACACAAATAGAAATAGCTAGTTAAAATACAACGAATACAATAAACAAACAGGGTCTATGCATGGAAGTATACTAACAATTTGGCAACATTAACAAACACATTTTCCATGCACACGAAAGACTTTTAGCTGCAATAAATTGTTGACTTGTACTGAAAATTTTGGCGGATTAGAAATGAGTATAAATGTTATTTAATAATTAATGTATAATTAATCCCCAAACATTACTGCATGACAAACAAGCCAAATAATATAGAGATTTCGGCATTAATTATGACTTCATTGATCGCATCAACTTCATCTATAATTATGGGAACAATAATCGATAAGATTAGAACCAAATTTGTTGCCATGTCTCTATTAATTAAATTTTTTTTAAAAATGAATAATAAAAATTATTATATATGAATGGATGGGCTGCTATTCAATATCTTTACAAAACGAAGTTTAATTTTGTGATATATCGTAACAATCAAATGATTTCAATGCAGTATTTTCTAGTGATGCTTGTCATTCACACAATATATAAATATCACCATCTTACAAGGTTCTAAATAAAAATTTAAATGTAAATCAACTAATTGTTATAAGTATCTAATAGAAAATTACAACTACCGAACACATCTGCTTACCGGATATCTTTCCTCTATATTATATATATATATATATATATATATATTCGTTAAAATCACGTGCTTCGCACATGTGGAGCACACAAACATATAAATTTGTTGAATATCTATTTGCATAAATATATATATTAAAATTTTAAACAATGATATTTTTTTGAATTTTTATTATGTTTTGGAGATTTTTAGAAGAATCTTGTAATCACTTTATAAGAAAATAAAATTCTAAAAACATAATAATTCTTGTTTTTATCAACTTTTATTTTTATGAAATTTCATCAATGAATAAATTTGTGCACAACTTTATGCGTTGATTATTTGTTATTGAACCACAAAATCTTTAAAAGTAAGTAAGCAAATTATGTAGAGAAATAAAATAGAATAAACAAAATTCAATAACTAGTCATACTTTTAAAAAGAAGAAAAGAAAATAAGATAGATTTAAAATAAAGTTGCATTAAAGTAAAAAAGTATTTTCATCCAATATTATAATGTAAAAATAAAATAAACCACACAGAAAAAATATTGGGTATGATAAACCAAATGTAAAACTAATCAAAACGTCCATATAAGAAGGAAAAAGATATGTTTAAATGGGAAGACAATTGAAAAAAAAAAATGCTTATGGAATGCATATGAAAGGAAAAAAAAAAATATTTAAGTAAGAGTACATTTGAAAAAAGAATATTAAAACCTTGAGTTTGAAAGAAAATATCAAATGATAAATGAATTTAAAGTATAAATAAGAAAAAAGACATTTAAGTGCATATCTAAAATTGAAAGTAAATAAATATCTAAAAAAAAATATTTTTAGAAAAATAGATTAAGAAAGTAAATCAGTAAAAATATATATATTAAAATAAAAAAAGAAAAAAAAAAAAAAAAAAAAAAAGAAATATAAATGATAAATTTAAAAAAAAAAAAAAAAAGGCATATCTAAAATTGAAAGTAAATAAATATCTAAAAAAATATATTTTAGAAGGACAAATAGATTAAGAAAGTAAATCCGTAAAAATATATATATGTACTTTTGAAAATAAAAAGTAAGAGAATAAAAAAAGACATACTTTGAAAATTTAAAGGAAAAAGAAGAAGAAGAAGAAGAAGAAGAAGAAGAAAAGAAGAAAAAAAGCAAGAAAAAAAAAAAAAAACAAAGCAAGAAAAAAACAAAATAATTTAATCAAATTTTTGGACAATGTTTTAAGAAACTCTCCTTTTTAAGATAATTATAGAAAAAACCTAAATCCTTGTTGTTTTATTGAAATGCCCTTAAGTTTCTCATAAAATACGTGTCACATATCTTAATTTTTTGTCTAAAACTAATAGAATGAGCAACTTTGCCAACAATTCAAAGTTCAAGAAAACAAGGTTACAAATTAAAATTCTAGAGTATTTTGTGATAAAGTTAAACGTTTAGGGGGAGGACAATGTGAAATTTGTCCCTAAAAAAAATTAAACGACAAGAATTTGAAAAGAACAAAAAAAGAAAAAAAAATTTAAAAAAGCACAAGCCGACAAAATAACTTGACGGAAAAAATTGGTGCTCTAGGAAACTCTCCTTCATAAGAGAGTTATAGATAGATATTATAGGTTTTAAAAAAAATAAAACACTGAAATAAAAAATTATTATAAGTAGGACATATTTGAGAAAAACTTTTGGATAAAAAATTGTTAGCGGAAAAAAGGTACATATACGAATATACATGTTTCAATTCAAAGGGAAAAAAAAAAAAACCATGTTTCAAATACAATCATAATATGCATAGCGAAAGTATAGTAATGGAGCAATCAGGAAAAAAAAAAAAAAGTTTTATGATTCGCATTGTATTTGAGAATACTTTAAGTAAAAATATTAAGTAATGACATATTTTGAAAAAAGAGTATTTCAATTAATATAAATAAAAATGTGATTTACCAAAAAAAATAATAATAATGTGCGAAAAATAGATGTAAATAAGAAAACAAAATCTCAGCAAAAAAAAAAAAAAAAAAAGAAAAGAGAAATGATTAGCAGAAATAGAAAACATAAACTTTTTTTAATTACGTATATAATAAATTTAAGGAATTAGGAACAGAGGAAAAAAAAAAAAAAAAAATATTAAGAAAAAGTGCAAAAGAAGCCCACCGGTGATGCCTACGATATTGATAACAGGAAAAGCAAAAACCAACAGAAAGGGATAAAAAAAATAAATAAGAAGAAGACAAAATAAATCAACTTTGTTTTTAATAATTAAAAATCGAACTCTCATTTGTAATATAGTTATAGTTATAGATATAGCTATAACCTATACATATATTGAATTGTTGATACATATATATTGAAATATCGAATTGTGATACAATTGTTGACCCTTTTGTAGTTTGAACGACCTAAAGGCTGAAAAGTCGTCAGCCAAAGTGCAACCCCAAATATACTATCTTGAATCAGATGGCATGTAAGGCAGCCTTAATTCTAATTACAGAATCGGCGCTAAAAGATCTTGGAAATCTTCCGTAGATTGTATCGTATATTCCACGAAGAAAAGTACTATATGGAAAAATAATCACTATTATGGCATTCTGTGAGATTAACAATCGTTTTCAAACCAAGATTTGGAATCTAAAAGCAGCTTGAAGTCAATGTAGTGTCTTGTTAATTATGTTCATTCTACATAGTTTCCCTTTTTGAGAATTAAAAAAAAAAAAAAAAAAAAACAAAGGCAATCGAAATTCCCTCTTCATTTTACTTATATAAGAACGAAAATTCACATTACAATTACAAAAATTAGCACCTAGGAAAGCAACAATTATAAGAAAACATTTTTTAGATGTAGCTACACTGTCTTTGCATGGGAGTTGATTAATCTTTTATCTATTTTTTGGTCTCAAAATTAAAATTAAAAAAATCAATAACGATATGGACAAATTAAAAAAAATAATAATAATATAAACACTAGTGGTAAGTATCATTATTGTACCGAATCAACAAAATAATATATTTAAACATTTTTAGGAGAATATTTACATTAGAAAAAAAAAATCTGTCACATGTCAGACTAGTACTGGGTTATTTTATATATTATTAAAGGGATACGAAAAGATAAAATAAAATGACACATTAATCCAATCCAAACTAAACGTCATTGTTTATAAGAACGTATGCGTCTCACATTTATACTGCCAAGCAGAAAGAGAAGAAAGAGAGAGAAATGGATTCAGAAGTCATGAAGCAACAAAACGAGGGAATAATGGTTGGAGACGATGAGAGTACTGAAAAGTTGGTAAAATCGGAGAATGCTGGAGAATCCGGAGAGCAATTTAGACGAAAAAGAGGAGGCGTAATTCCGGCGAAGAGGAGGCTTGTAAAGAAGATGGTGTTGGATTCCATCGTCAAATCTGTTGCTTCTGTTTTCCGCTCTCGTCCTTCTTCTTCTACTACTACTACTACTCCAACATCTTCAAATCCCAACAACTAATTATATTTTATATATATATATATATATATATAATGTTGTTGCATTGTAAGTGTCTAGCTAGTTCTTCTTTCTTTACCCTTTTTTAACTTTTTGAGTGTCTTTTTTCGTCTATCTATAAACTCAACTGTCAAGCACCATTTCAGAAAAAGTTGATTTATGACAACAAACGACACAGATTTAGATAAGAGGGATTTAACAGAAATGAAACCAGAAAATAATGCAAGCAAACAGTGCTGAGAAACGACACGTTTTGGTTTGTTTGACTTGGTCTTGACCAGAGCCAGGCGAAGATCCGATCTTCATGAGCAGTGTTTTGTCTGATTTACTGATAAGGTTGTGTTTCTGCAATGTACGCGTCGTGTCAGAACTAGACTGGGAGCCCATTTGTCAGTTTGTTTCTTATTGTCAATTTTCTTTTTCCTGTCTTTTCGAAGGGTTTGGTTGTCAGAAATCATATGTGTACGGACTAGTACGAAGGGTTTGTATTTGTAAATCCGTCGTGTTGAGTGTTGTTTTTATCCAGTTTTTCAGAAAATTATCATTGTTGTTCGTTGAGGAGATTTTATTGTTCTGAATCTGAAATGTCATTGCGCATTTTTCTTCATATATTTTTTTTGTGGGATTATTTTGACTTGAAAAGATAAATTATTCTCATTACCAAAATAAAATGGTAAAATACTGAACTGATGAATACATGTAAAAAAGAGATATCTAAACCTAATGACACCTAACAATCTTATAATAGCGGGTTACAGACAAAATAACATCATATTAAAATTATCAATTTTAATATTAGTGTATGATAAATTATAAGAAGATACTTAAAACATAACTCTCCACCTAATTTTTTCATAATATATATCTTATTATTTTTATTCACACCTAATTAGTTCATGAAATAGTCACAAAAGATATTGTCATTCACCCTGTTGGTTACTTGGTTTTATAATTTATTGTCGTTAAATCTTTTTGAAGCTATCGCTATGCCTCTGCATTTCGGTATTCTTGTCGTTTGAGTACTTGCAAGTCGTTTCCATTTTTGTCGTTGTCTTGAATGATGTATTTTTGTTGTCGTTTTAAAATTAGGGTGTAGTTTTCAGCAACTATTCTTGTTTAAAGGAACACTGTCGTTTGGTTGTTTCTGTTTTATCATCGTTGACGTTTTTAAGTGGATTTGTCGTTTAATAGTTAATGTCGTTTTAAATTAGGTTGTTGTCGCTTTCAGGATATGGGTCGATACAAACTTTCAATTGTTTTCAAAGTTTTTTTTTTTAATTGTTATTTTTGACGGTATTGTTTAGAGTTAGTGTATTCGTGTTTTTTTTTTTTTTGGCCATTGTAAAGTTATAATGTCGATTTTCAGGATATCTGACTTTTTTTTTTAGGGGACATCTGACGTTTTTATTGTCATTTGTTTGTTTGTTTAGGAAATATCGTTTAATTGCTGTGCAATTATCATTTTCTTTTTTTTTTTTTTCTGAAATTGTTTTCTATGTTATCCCTTGTATTTTTTATTATTATTTTAAGTACATGATATCTTTCCTTAATATCTTTGTTTGGAAACATTGTCGTTAAACGTCTTTAGTTTTTTTTTTTTTTTTTTTTTGTCGCTTAGAAAAAGGCATTCTTTTGTGACTTGTAGGCTTTGAAATTATTGTCGTTGTCAATAATGTTGTCCTTTTTGGTCTGGTTTTCAAAAATATGGTCTCGTTTCTTGATATGAGTTGTCTGAGAACATTGTTGTTTGTATGTGTTGTGGTTCATAGACGTGATATGGTATTGTTTCTAGTCATTGTCGTCGTTCCCATAAGGGCTTGTTTCTTGCGACTATTCTTCGTCTTTTATCATTTTCTTTTCCATTCTGGTCGTTTTTTGAAGATGTTGGATCTTTTGTCGTTTTACGTTTTTGCTGCTTTTAGTAAATGTTGTCGTTTTAGTCATATACTGTCGTTTCTTAATTATTGTCGTGGTAAGGACGGTGTCGTTTGGATCAAAATTTATGGCGTCTAACTTTGCCGTTTGTTTGTCGTCATTTTGGCTGCTATTTTCCTTTTAATCATTGTTTTTATAATCGTTGTCGTTTGTCCTAATTAATGTCGTTTATGAAATAAAATAAACAATCATACGAATCTGAAACACAATTTTTTTTTTAAAAAAAAAAAAAAAAAAACACAATTTGTCAGTTCGATAATAATGATATCTTATATGTTGTTTTCAAACATAGAAAGTAAAGAACCATACATGAACTCCAAAACTTGAAAACTAACCTCAACAAATACATTTTCGTTGGGATTTCTTGTTTTCAAAGTATTGAATGCAAAGAGCTAGAACTTGAACCGCAAACCAAACAACCCTCTATATATTCAAAGTCCCATGTTTAAGATAGAAAACTCATTATTAACAAGTAAAATTAATCAAACTTTGATTTGCAAAATAACCCAGTGGAAATTTGAACGTTTGAGAGACAAACTAAAAAAAAAAAGCTATTGTAGTTGTAAACATAATCTAACAATAATTCTATACATGACTTCAATATAAAATAAAGAGTTTAATCTTTCTACTAAAAAAAAAAAAAACAGCTATTTCAAACAGTTAGAGATCATGAGGAAAAAAGGAAAAACTTTTTACATTCCTACAAAATTCTTACGAAATACATATGGAGCTTTTATGGAAGTAATTATCTTAATGACCCCTGGAAATTCAGCTGACTCCATACACCAGGAAGAAAAAGAGAGAGGTAAAAAAAAAAAAAAAGGAGCAGCGGTTGGCTTTTGTCTGAATGCCTTGTATTCACAGATTCCACAAGTTTCAAAAGACAAAAAAAATTATTTTTTCAATTTACAACTGTGATAAACCATCCAGTACCCTTCCCCTTCAACCAGGCCAACTTTGATTTGCTTCCCATTAATCAATAAGACGTTAATTTTGCAGCAAAACAATCATCTCGGTGAGCCGAGCAATGTCTCGAGCTCAGAATCATACTTTGAGCAGTCTATAACCGAGCAGAATGTTGCAGAAGAAGTGTATAGCTTGAAACACTTGCTGGCAGTCATCAGTGACCAGAAGGCGATGCAGAACTTACCGAAACCGCAGATTGGGTTGTAACTCTCAGTGTGCCTCCAAGCTCAACGGGAACGAGAGGGATAAGAGAGTGCAAAACATCTGTTATCAAAGGACGGTAACTTGGTTCGGGTTGAACACATAGCACTGCCACAGCAGCAACCTACACAGCAGATTGAAATCGGTTTAACCACAATAAAGCATGGAAGTCAACAAATTTACTTGTTCGATTCCGGTTCATTCTTTGCTTTCATAATCCAAAAGTGAAACAGAGAGTGAAGAGTTCTTCTCAAACTGTTGCTTAACAGAATCTCCACCACTCTTTTCACCTCTTAAAACCAAAAACGAAAGTGATTTAACCGCACAACGAGTAAAGTATCGATCTTTCCTAGAACCCACTCACTCACTTATGAACTCTATTTTAGTACAGATCAAACTTGTAATTTTTAAATTTGCAACCCATAAAAGTGGAACTTTACAATCTCGTTTTCCAGATCACAAACCTGGTACAAGTGCTTCAGATCCATTGTATCTTTAATCATGGGATCTACAATGTTCGGAAGCTTTGACCTGTCAGTAAGCTGTGGCATGGCCTGCATTATTATAGCATATTAAGTAGTTAAGTTAGTTGATGTCGTTTGTTGGGTACATGGAGAAAAGTGACATGACTGCTTAGTGTTTAAGAGGAAGACATACCCATGTGACAATAGATTGGCATTGAGCTGGTGCCAGTTTTTCCACCGGCCTTCGTCCTAACAGAAGCTCCAAGAGAACAACCCCAAATGCATAAACGTCACTCTTATCCGTCAACTTCCCTGCAAATTCTTTCGTTAATAATTTCCTTACTAGTTGTCACCGGTTCAAGACATTGTACAACAGGAAATTACAACATAAGAGTTAAATATTACTAGTAAACAAATACTAAAATTAAGTTTAATCTCTCTTTTTAAGGCTACCCCAAGATTAAAATAAGACGGTCCCTAGCCATCAAGCTGTCCTGGCAGGTACTTGCCTCTTTTCAATTTGAAAAATTCAAATCACCTATAACATTATTATTGTGTCACGTCACTAACATTAACCAAACTCGAATGTTATCTTCTTTTTTTCTTTTTTTCTTTTTTTTTTTTTCTTTTGGGTATCCTCTTTTCTTCCAGCTAACACATGAAAGGAAAATTCTAACTATTGGCCTAAGACAGTAGATTAAGAGGAACTCCGAGACATGGCAGTACAGCTACCATGTGCTGCTCACTAATAAACGATGCGAAGATATTAAATTAAACGATTTCACCAAGCTCAATACTCTATAAAGTTGTCAGAGATCAGAGAACAAAAATATTAACAAGTTAGTTGGGAAAAACAAATAATATTCAGTTATAATACACATATGGCAAAGAGTCCGACTTGAAGTACACACTTGTGCAAAATTATTTCAAGCTTAGTTGGCATTACCATCTAAGAGATACTCCGGAGCTACATATCCCAATGTGCCTGAGAGCTTGATGTTGTTCTTGTTTTGGGTTCCGTCGGCCACGGCAAGACCAAAATCGGATAACTGATTTCCACAACCATTAGAGAGAGAGAGAAGAATTAGTGATGTTTATTGGGAAAGAAAGAGAAAATAATAAGTACAATGTCAATGTCTTAGAAGAACTCAACACGAAGATTTTATAAGAGAGACAAGAGATTTGAACAATTTTATAAGTTTTTCTTACTTTGGCATTGAAGTTGGCATCCAAAAGAATATTAGATGATTTCATATCTCTATGGATCACTGAAGGGTTGCAGTGTTCATGCAGATATTCTAATCCTCTGGTCAAAAAATGGCCAATATGTTATTGTACAATTCGAAGGCAAAATGAATAAATAATTAAAATGAAGAAGAAAACAAAGAGAAAAATATAGAATATATATATACAAAGAAATATAATGGGAAGACAATCTCACCTTGCTGTATCAAGAGCAATCTTCATCCGCATATACCACGTTAATGCAGAACCATGGGAGGGTCCTACCAATTTGATTGAAAAATACAAGTTATTATTATTATATTATTATAATAAATAAAGCAATTAAAAATAAATGATTAAAGTATGGCCTAGTAACACCCAATTCAAGTTTACATTCAGTCCATCTTTAAAGAAATAAACAGAGGCCATACCATGCAATTGCGTTTCCAGAGACCCATTTTGCATCAATTCATAAACAATAAACCTCTCAACGCCTTGACTACTACAACCCAGAAGAGAAATCACATTTGGATGCTGAATCTTACGCAATAAGTCCACCTCATTCTGCAAGTTCCCCAAAATTAGAAATTCCTTAACTTTGATAAATTTATTATTAAAAAAAAAAAACTAAACTAAAAATTTCTTCTTTTGAAAGAAAAAGGAAAAGTTTTTACCTGGAACTCTCTCTCGGCATCTGGGCTGGTGCAGTCGAGCTTTTTGACTGCAACAACCAAGTTATCTTCCAACTGAGCCTTGTAAACACGTCCAAATCCACCTTCACCCAAAATATTACTTTCCAGAAAGTTATCCGTTGCTTTTTCCAGGATGTTATAGTCCATCAATAGAACAGATCCGTTTTTAACCGCCATAGTTGTGGTATGGAATTTAGTAAGGAACGCGTTTAATCTGAGCCCCTTTTCACCATCTTTCAGAAATAGTTCCAGAAAAAAAAAAAAAAACACACAACCCCAGAAGAAAAAAAAGGAAAAAAAATTTCTCAGACAAATTCTCAAGAAGCAAACTTGAAGTAAAATAACAAATACCCAGAAACTGGTTTGGGGCAAAAAAAGAATTACCTGAGCTCTGAGAACGTCTCCTGTGAAGTTTTTTGTGAGAGAACTTCAAGTGGTAAACCCACAAGATCAACAATGAAAAAATGATTGCTCCAAGAGCAGTGCAAGAAACAATGAGAGCAATGAGAATTCTCTTGTGGGAATCCATTTCATGCTTTGGAGTTGGGCTGACTTCTTCAATTCCTGTTTTACACAAAAAGGGATAAACAAAGAAAATAACTCAAAGTTCGGGCCTTTTAGGCCAAATGGCCAAAACCTTGCAACATTAAAAAACAATATAAATTAAAGATTTGTTCCGTTTTCAAAACGAAATGGACACATCAGAAGACAGCGGGCAGGTACTGTGGTCACAAAATGGAGAAGGAAAAAAAAAAAAACCGAAAAATTCAAACACTCGTTTTTACATTTATTAAATGCGGGTATAAATTTCATGGGCAGTTTTCAAATTTTGAAATTTTGACAAGGCTGAGACCGTGACCCTTCTAGAAAACCAGGCATGAAGTGAAAAGAACAGGGGACAGAGAGAGAGAGAGAGGGGGGGGGACCTGGGGAGTAGGCGGCCATTGAAGAAGAAGAAGAGAGTTGAGAAGAAGGGGTGAGAGTGGAGGAGAGGAAACAAGAGGGACCGGAGTGGCAGCAACAGCAATGGAACATGGCTGCTGGGGAAGAAGATAAAGAAACAGAAAAACAAGGACCAGCAGGAGAAGCTTCATAGTTTTTGTTTTTTCTATATTTTCCATGTTTCTTCTTCTTTTTTTTTTTTTTTTTTCCTCTCTCTCTCCCTCTTTCTTTTCTTTTTAAGAATACATGTAGATGGAGAAATGTGCTTTTGGGAGGGCTCAAAAGCAACAGAGACGAGAGAAAAAATAAAGGGCAAAAAAAAAAAAAAGGAGAAAAAAAAGAGAGAATATGTAAATGCGCTGCTAAGCAATGGCGTGAGTGAGTTTGGACCATCTGAGTAAGAAAGAAGTCCTCTCTTTTCTAGTTTTTTTTTTTTTTTTTTGAAAGTCTTTTCTAGTTTCTTTTTTTAATAATTTCTGTGTTTTTTTTTTAATTTTATAAAATTTTCAAAGAAAGGGGAAACAAAAGAGGACCAGGAAAAAAAATGTCATTTTAAGAATGTGGGGGCAAGTGCACAACAGTCACGTGGCCCGTGGGCAGTTGAGAAAATTTTGGAACGAATATTTCCCCATTTTTCCACCAATGCCTGTGAGCCTGTGACTTTGAGACTCCCATTTTTTTCCCCCTGAATTATCTCTCACAATTCACAGAACTCCACCTTCTCATATTTTGACTAAATGTTTAGGATAAAACTGTATCATATGGCTTCAAGACCTTGGTAGGGTCCTAGGCAGAACACTCCATTTTTTTTTCTGATAAAAAAAAAATCAGTAATATCTTCATAATCTCAAATTAACACAATTACGGAACTTACTAATATTACAAGTAGAATAAAATAATAAAATTCATATTTTTCCGTCTTACATCTAAAGAATCCAAATCACCAAGGTCCAATCTAACTTGACAGGCTTTAGAGAGGTATAATTACAGCCTCACAATAGACAATGGGGTTGATCCTTGAATGCTAGATAAGAAAGTTTTGATAAGTTATTCTTTTACTGTCATACCATCACCATCGGTGGTTACGAGAATCATTACTCAATGTACTTTATAAAAAACAAAAGTGTATGATTCATCTTTATTGTCGTCCCATAAGTTCAATTAAAATAAACGGTTCAAATTCTATACTCCATGTCATTTACAATAAAGTCCATCAAAGAACTCGAAGTTATTTTGGAGCATTTTATTTACTTATAATTCCATAGTCTTTTTATAGCAAACACTTGCAAATATAATGAAACGTTAAAATTTTTCATTTTTAATAAGATTTTACTCAAAAGCCATATTTTTCTCTTGAATAATGTGATATTCTTGAATTTATTTGTTTTTTTATTTATTTTGGTTGAGATGAAGTTTCTAAGATAAACCGCATCTATTAATATGCTGTAGAATAAATTATATTTTTGTAATGAGGGGAAAAAAAAAACGCTACATTTTACAAAATCCTATGAGAATCCAACATTTATTTAACTCCCTCTTGCTATGTTTACGTGGAAAGCTTGGTGGTTCTAGTGGGCAAACAAACGTTTCTATTAAGTATTCATAATTTGGAATTGTACAACAAATTAAATAATTTTGTTGTGTTGTGTTTTCGTTTTGATTCCACCTCAAATTGACAAACCGAATAATGATGGTAATTAAAGCAACCCACAACGTCTTAATTGTGAATAACGACTTTAATTCTTGTTCTCATTATTTCCTCATTATATTTTTTAAATAAACTATACCCATAAATGACAATGTTTCCGTTTGAATCATAAGTTATTCAAACTTACACTTTAAAGTTTTATATAATACTTTTCTTCTCATAAAATTTTAAATTTATTATGCAAACATATTTTTCAAACCTATGGTTGAAACGGACTCAATGACACAAGTTCAAAAAAAGAAATTAAATTATGACAATGCCAATCTTGCAGGAGATTTTTTTCCCCCTTTGTTGCACAAAATAAAATTCCGCATTCAGTAAATTTTTAGGAAAGATGGAGAGGGCAACACTTAAGCACAAATTTAAAGTTGATGAAGACCTTTTTTTTTTTTTTTCCTCCCTCTTCTCAAACACTAACTAAACTACTTTCACATTAAACAATCAAATGTATCTTTAGAGCAAATTTAACTAGGTAGTGATCGATGATTCATGTTAATAGTATAATTAGATTACCTTAATTAACGATATTACATTATACATGAAAATTATAATAAATAACAGTTTTACAAAGTTAAATAACAGTAAATAGTAAATTTATTTTATGGTTTCTTTTTCCTATTATAATTTTTCAAATATATATATATATTGAACACTGGTTTTGCAAGAATTGTGTATATATTATTATAGTATTTGAGAGAATACTTGTGTATATATTGACGATATGGAGCAACACGTACGTATGCACATACAATACAACAGTTCTAATGTTGCTTGTGCATTGAAAGAAGGAAGCTAGAGAAGAACCCCTTAAAAAGAAGGTTTTCTTTTCTTTTCTTTTTTTTTTTTTTTCTAGTGCCCTAGCCCGTTAAAGAAAGACCCGAAACACGACTGTTTTGAATGAGAACGAGCGAGAACTACACTGACATTCCATGTATTTCATTGAAATTGCAAGAATACCCTCTTAAATAAAACAAATCACGAAGTGGTCACGTGTTTGGTGGATTATTGGTGAGAAAACGATCCAAAACGACAACATATTATTAATTACATCCGGATCTTTCATTCTCCAAAGTTAAAAAACAATCCCTCTTCTTTTCTTTCTTTTTTTTTTTTTTTTTTTTTTTTGGTTATCTATAGTTTTGTTGTTGGGTTGGGTTTAATTACATACTAAAGTATATATTTATATAAATTGCTAAGTGACCCACATGCGATGAGGGAAATATATAATATATAAATTAATATAGTCAAAAGATCCACGCTGGGTTGTTAAAATGTCAGATTGTAGACTGGACCATTGTTATGCATATTACATGCAAAAAGTGACAAAAAAAATATATATACACAAGCTGACAGCTTATACGTGCTACTAAAGGTCCGTCTGTATATCAGCAGCACAATTCCCACAACTTCGGTGCAATTTTCTTATATGCAATCCTTGCAGAGCTCATTTAGACAAAATATGGTCGCCTCATAATTATTTATATATATATAGTTATCTCATGATTATAATTGTTTATGCCAAACAGATAAATTTATGGTTGTTTCATGATTAATATATGCTAAACATGGTAATATCTCAAAATGATTATGGACTAAAAATTTGCTACAAATTCAATTTCTTGTGTCGAAATGATTGACTTATTTGAGCAGCCACATAATTATTTGTAACTTCTTTTGAAAGGTGAGAAATTCTAATTGGATATCAACGTAGAAGTCAACGATACTAGCAAATGATTTAAGCCAACCAAAGGCATAATTTTGGTACTAATCACCGATTTCCTTTTTATTATTTTTTTTATTTTTTTTTTATTTTTTTAGGTTTATTTGAATCGTAGGATAAGGTTTGAGGCCCCACGAAATCTCCTCAATAGATGCGTTTCTCACATACACAAAGTGATTAATTTCCATTTATGATGATTATTGGTTTTCAAGTTTTCATGTGAAACACTTCTAATCAAATATTATATATATATATATATATATATATATAGGAGAGACACACAAGCTTAATCCGCATTTTTTTAAGTTGTTGAGGGAAGGGGGGAAAAAACATTGGCTTTAGTTGCGGCTTTATAGTTTAGACCAAAGGAGCGCATATAAAGCATCAAAGGTAATTCATTCAAGAAAAATTTTAGCGTATAAGTTATTTTTAAAACTAAGATTATTTACATAAATGTCAAAATTGAAGACTATAATTTAAAAAATGCCCATTTTTTCTTTTATTTATATGAATATCTAAATTGATATTTATGAAGATCATATTACCCTTTTATCAAAAATTGAAACAAAAAAAAAATAATAAAGAACTGATTAAAAAAGGAAAGAAAAAATCTCTAAAAAAATATAAACCTAAACAAATCTTTTATAAAAAGAAAAAAAATATCATTTTAGTTGTTTTATTGTAAAGAAAAAAGGATCATAACTTATATTAGTTATATGATACATGAAAACCAATCATTATAATAAATAATTAGTCATTAAAATAAAATTTACAATGAACAAATAAAACAATTAAATAGATATTGTAAAAAAATATGAAACACTTTAAAATCTTTTAAAAAAATCATAATAATAGAGTAATCATCATAAAGAAAAAGATATCATAATCACATAGTAATGCCATAAAGGAAAAAACATAACACATTTAAAAAACATCATAATGATATAGTAATTATCGTAAAAAAATTAACAATTTTATCACACATTTAAACTTTAAAAACTAACAATTAAAACAATACTAATAATAATAAAATAAGTAAATAAATTATCACAATAAAGTATGAACCTAAATCATACTAAAAAATAGGTTTCTAAGAAATCTAAATTATACTAAGAAATATGTTTATAAAAAATCTTAATTATACTAATAAGTCATCACTATAATAAAGAACTAATCATTAAGATAAAAATATAATAATGATGAACAAATAAGAAAAAAAAACATGAATTATGATGAAGGAAAATGATATTAAATATAATAAAATGACAAAATAGATATTACAAATAGTTTTTTTTTTAAATAGACATTTACATAATATTATTAAAAAAATAATCATATTTTAAAATAATACTCTAAAAATAGATTTTTTTATATAATTATTTCTTAAAACTATCTAGCTGTTTTTTTGTAATTCGATGTATTTGGTCATCAAATAAAAACAAAATCAACTACGCACCTAACAAAAAGGTTGATTAAGCTCTAAACTTCTTATCATGACAAAAATAAAAATTCAAGTCTCCATTAAAATCAGACCAAACGTGTTTGAGTTATTGGCTCGTCCAATATAGAAATATTCATGAATCGATCATTCAACTGTCCCTCAGAGACACAGTCAAGAAGTATCATGTATGGTTGTCTCGTAGATGATAATTAGCTATGCCGACTTACATGTATGTTGGTCAATTGAGAGTTAAAATGTATACATCACTCACTAATCACTTCATTTCTATTAAAATGAAATATCAAAATATCAAAATCCTAACACCTTATGATTTTTTTTCCCTAATTACTTTCATTGTTACAACTACCAAGGGGCGACATGTAGGAGCCATAACGGGGCCAAACATAAAAGCACGCAAGTGTAAATATACATACCTGTCTATACATGCATATATATATATATATATATATATATATATCCCACAGCTGCGAAGAAGGACACGTTATAATCACCATTAAGAGAAGTGTAAAAGCTAGCTATTTGGAAAGATAGCGATTGACGCTTCTGTGTCAATAATTATAGGAAAATTTTTAATTTCTACACGAATGGCTTTATGGGTCTACATTCTCAATATTAAAAACAATAAAACGACATCTCGTTTTCTGTAGGCCTGGCCTAGTTTTCTCCATATAAAAAATATATATTTTTCAATAATTAGTACTAATTATTTTTTTGAGGTACAAATTAGATAATATACCATCAATTCGTATTAGTGACTAGTGAGCAGAACTTTTGGAACCTTAACACTAAAGTTTGCAACTTAAGGGCCACAATTAATAATAAATTAACAATACAAGATCAGTAACGGCACTAAAAGATCAAAAATTGTACTACAACTACTAATAATAATAATTAATTAATAAAAATTATGGTTCTTTTTTTCCTAAGATCGAGACTTTTTAAAGAAATTTCAACTAAAAAAGAAAATATTTTTTAAAGAAACACCTAAGCGACTATTGAAGTCTGAGAGCAACAATTCAAAGAAAAGAAGAAAAACATGTGCCGTTATTTACAGTACAATAAATCAGGGACAATTCATTGGTATTATCTAAATCTATAACTATATATAGAAAGCACATCAAGTAAAAATGAGCTTTACCGTGCAAAGCGTTTTCATCCAAAACGGTTCGTTTTGGATGAAAATATTTGTCTTCATTTTTTAATACTTTCTTTTTTTAATATTTTGACCCTATTTTTTATTTTTTATTTTTACAATTTAGTCCTTTGATTTTCTTTTTTTTTTTTGTTTGGCCTAATTTTTTTTTATAATTTAATCCTTTTTTTTAATTAAATGAAAATGTTTTGTATTTACTTTTTAGTCCTTCAATTTTCTTTTTTTATTTTGGCCCTTTTTTATTTTTTCACAATTTAATCATTTTCTGTATTGGTCAATTTTTCCATTTTAACTTTTTATCTTTTTTTTTTAATTTTTTCATACCTCTCTTTTTCTATTTTTTGGTCCTTTTTTTGTGGGTCTAATTTTTAAATTTATAATAAATTTTCTATATATAGATAAAATTTCTCAAATGCATCTAACATGTATGCATAGCAAATGTTTTAGACTAGTCGGTATAAAAGATTAAAAAAAATTGAAAAAAACAAAACAAATAAATATGAAATAAAAGGTGAGAGTATGTAAGGTACATAAGTAGGCAACATTTATATTAAACAGTACTGTCGGTGAAGAAAGGCAATGATAATATAACAACAACATTTGTAAGAAATAACAAATGAAAAACTTAAATCGGCAAATATATGGAATTTGCATAATTTCAATTTTCAGCCAGGGCAGGTCGGTATTGAAACTACACTGATTGCTTTTTTATATCTCCTTTTTTTTTTTTTTTTTTTGGAAATGTGTCATTCGTTCTTAAAATTTGTTATACAAATAAAAATATAGATCCAATTGTTGTAGCTAACAGATTTTTTTTTTATTTTTTATTATTGAATATTTTCATCAGCGTTTCTATCCTCCTGATGATAGCATGTAATTAGATTAGAACATACACAGTTATTTCCTTTCGGAATCTTTGCAGTTGGATTAAATTCGGCTGCTTTTTTTTTTTTTTTAAATCCAAGTTAACTGTTTTTTATTTGTTTATTCCTTGGGATCTCTTTCTTAACCTACCCGGAGTTAACTCGTGTATTTATTAGCTAGCTATAAATTGTTATTTTTTTGCAAAAAATAAAAATAAAAATAAACATAAAAGGTTAAATTATTACTTAAAATCCTAATTTACTAGCATAACAGCAATGTTACGTGTGTGTATATATAGAGAGAGATATAGGAGCTTTTTTTCCTCTCTTCTTCTTCGATAGATAATTCACATATATATTTATATACGAGTACATGTATTGTACATTACACCACCTTAGTTAGAGTACATATATATATTGTACGTTTACGCCACCTAATTATAGAGGTAGTTTTTGGTCTTCATTACCGAAATCTTAGCTTACGATTGGTTCACTAGTTGGAGAAGAAATTTTTAAGATGAAATTAGTTGTTTTTCAAAAACTAATTATAATTTTATGTTGACTTTTCAAAAAAAGATAAAGATTGATGTGAAAAATACAGTTTAATTAGAGTTAAACTTAAATGTCAAACGAAGTCACTAAAACTAAATTGGACTTACTAATTAAATTATCGTGCATTTCTTCTTTTATTTCCTTTTTTTTTTTCCCACAGAAAATACTGGAATTAAAATCTTGGACATAATATTTAAAGATGCTTCTAAAAGCCACTATTTTTTTTTTTTTTTTACTTTTTTGCTGTGATTCTGAAAGGCACCTTGGTTCTTTTTAACTATAGCTTGACCATCAATGGAAAAAGTACACCCATTACAAAAAAGAGGTTAAAAAGTACATTTATTAATTTATTGGTCCTAATTAGCATGTTTGCCTCTATATGAGATAGCATATTGAACACCATTCCTTAAGTAACAACTCATTTTGATTTTTGTTTTCTTCCATAAAAAAAAAAAAAAAAAAAAAAATTATCTTCATGAAAATGTCGATATACTCACATGATGTTTTTATTCTCTCTCTCTCTCTCCCCAGTCACATATGTATGTATGTATCCTTATGTTATTATGTGATTATCAAGAGTTTATTTAGTTGAAGTCATATGACATTTAACACTAATAAGCAATGTGAAACCAAACGTCTCGTTTACTATTAGTTAGTTAACGAAAAAATTTTGAAGCTTCTTAATTATGCTTAATTACGTCATCAATTTTAGAGATTGGTTTTGGTGGTTCCTAATGTTTTTGGCATGATCTTTGAGATCAAAAGATTGTGAAGAAAAATGCCTGGGCAGCAGCAAATTAATTATCAGATTAAATACAAAAGTGGGGTTAGGAGTGGCGGCAAGGGACCGGATCATATAAATATAATTAGTTTATGAGATGTCCATTTTGCATTTGTAATGGTGGGCAGAAGTTTGAAGAAAATATATTACAAGGACCACCACCTAAAAGTCCCACTTTTAGGTAGTGGTTAAGACATGCGAGAAATGTTTTGTCTATTTCTTTAAATTTGGGGGCAGAAAAATAACAAAGAGATAGAGCCACAACGGGCACTGAATTAGGTACCAATTTCGCCTTTTCAATGGGCCATGTTATGCTTGAAGAATGGGCAAACCTCTTATTAATATTTATTATCCTTTAATATGACATTAGCCACGAGAGAGACAAAGGAGAGAGAAAGGCATTTATATATATATATGTATATGTATATATATATATTTTTTTTTTTTTCTATCTTTTATTTGTATCTTTCTTTCAACTAATTTTTACCCATCGACAAAGCAAGATTTTCTAGTGATTTAATTAGATTCTGATAATTTAATACATTCGCAGACGTCCGTACGACGTAAAAAGTGTTCCAACTTATAAAATCGACCATTAAAATTTAATTTGATAACAAAAAAGACTTGTTATATTAATAGAGCAAAACAACGTATATCATAGGGTATAAATTTTCTTCTTCTTTTAATTTATTATTATTCTCGAATTAAGGTTTATTGGACGTGGATTTTTGTCGTTTTTCTTTCATGTTGTCAGGATTGTTATTAAAATATATAATAATTCTCATATATATATATATATATATATTGACATTTAGAAGATTTTTTTAGTCTTTCTCCACCATCGCATGTGGATTGCAAGTGTTATGTGCTAATGACGATTGAATTATTTTTTATGAATATATTTTAACATTTTATGCATGGGGTGGATAGAAGGCAGATCCAACAAAGTTTCAAACATGGAAAAAGAACCACCGACAGTTTTATACATATATCTGTGTGTATGTGTGTATATATTTATATATCATAGTGTCAATCTCTTTCATATCTTTTAATGTGTTATTATCATGGTGTGACTGCACATGGGGACAAACAGGCAGCGACTACACGTATTTATATTAGAATTAAAATTGATTGTTAAACACATAGGGGTGGATGAGTTGATAAGAAAGGTAATTTTAGAATCGTATCAACTAGAAGGTCTGAGGTTCGAATTCCCAATTAGCTCAGAGGAGTATCCCTACCTACGTGAACTTAAAAAATGATAAATAACAAGGTCACTACCCGATTCTTTTAGGTACGAATAAATGTTATTGCAAGCCAAGAAATGCTAGAATTGGCAAACAGTAAAGAATTTGATGCTAAAGCATACTTGAAATTGGGGTTAGGATCTAAAAGTATATGTACCCGTTTGTTGGGTATGCTCATGAATTCGTAAAAGCTCAAACATATAATGCTTGTAGTGGATTTCTAATTTTGATATTTGATGTGTTTAGGACACCGGCATCAGCCTTCGAAAGCTTACGAAACAGAAAATGAAAAACAATATGGTCGATGTTATGTCACAACCGACCTTGTTGGTGGGTTAACCGAACCATCTCTATCAAGGGTGATTATAACTATTAGGATGAATTATTGCATCACTCTTATATCATAATTTCATTTTAAAAAAATAGAGAATAAATATAAGGGGAAAAAAAAAGTTAAAAGAAAAAAAACCTAATGAAAAAAGAAAAAGAAAGCTGTTGACTTTGAGGAAAGTGTGAAGGAAAGGATCAATACTGGAATACACTAACTCGACAAAAGATTGCATGGTAAAAAAACACAAAGTACCAACGAACTTTATGAAAAGTTAATATTCAGGCAAAAAGGACAAGCAGTTCAAAATCATGTCTGTTTCATTTCTATTTTCAGTTAGAAAAATTAAAAAGGAGATTCTTTATTTGGATATTAAAAACAATTCTATATCTTAAAGAAATTAAACAACAAAAATAAAATAAATAAGAGAATATAATGGCACGTGAAGAAGATGACTTATGGACTAGGAACAAAAAAAAATCATTAATTATGAGCATTATTAATTAGTTATAGGCATTATGAATGAGACTTTACAAAAATACAAGTTACAAGGTAAGATATTTAAGCTTACAAATCTCCTAAAACCATCTTATCAAAAAATCTCCTAAAACCAAAAAAAAAAAAAAAAAAAATCCAAAACGACACTAAAATCAAAGAAATTCAAATTTTCTAATGAAGACAATTCCATATGAATAAAAACTTTTCTTACTAAAAGACATCATTTTTAACGGTTGCTTTTTCATTCTATCAAATTATTGTATTTTTTATCGGAAAATTAAATAATTAATTTCAAAAAAAAAAAAAAAAGTGGAGTTGCATTTATAACATCCTATCTAGGAGTAGTGTTCACCGATTCGATCAAGTAGATAGGTCTTAATCCGTAGTTCAAAATACAATCTTTGTATTAGAAAAATCCTAATTTATTATCAACCTATTAGACCTTTAATCAAATTCATGAACATTGAGTTTCACATATTAGATTCGTGTATTCAATCTATAATATTTGAAAATTAAAATAAACTTACTAAAACAAAAAATAGTTCAATAAAATAAAATGTATGGCAACACAATCAAATTTAAGTATCTGATAATAAACCATGTCATAGCATTAATATCCATTACTACAATCAAACATCAACTATAAATTCAAAATAAAGTGTCCATCACTCATCATATTATTTGTATAAAATTTATTCATATACGATGGATCGGATTCACATATTTTATAAATTAGAAAAATTATCAATTTGCAATCTAATTTGGTACATTCATAATAGAATTTACCAACCCATTAATCCTCCAATCTAGTTAAATCTAGCGAAATAAATTGGATTGAACGGATTTATAAATTTGATTAACACCCCCTATTCCTACCATAAAATTCTTCAAAAAATAGAGCAGCAAAAGATTATTAATTATATTGGACTTCATCATAACAATCATCCATTACTCACATTGTAGGTTTTTTTTTTTTTTTTTTTTAACGCAAGTGAGTCATCCTATTCAACTAAAATTTTGGGAGTATGGGCAAATGTTAAGCGTAGCTTTTTTTCTTTTCTTCTTTCTTCTTTTCTTCTTTTCTTCTTTTTTTCTTTTTCTTTTTTTTTTTTTTTTTTTGGAGGACACCAACTACTTCATTACAATTAACAGTTTTAAAAATGTCATCAAACAATTACACGTTAACTACCATTCGGATTAACTGTTATCCATAATTACAGTTACTGCCAAATGCAAACTTTTTAGGAGTTAAATCTTAACCATTAAATTCAACCCAAAAAAAGAAAAAAAAATCTTAAACATGAAATTAAAGGATTCTCAAAATAAGAATAATAATAATAATAAAGACGATGAAATTAAAGGGTGACTCGTCTCTATAACGCAAGGGAAAAAAAAGGGGAGAACTAACACAAAGAGAGGGGTATAACAATTATGTTATTGTATTTCAATACTTTTAATAATACTATTTTTTCCCCTATTAAAATCAAATCAAGTGGGAGATTAACTCTTATGGTTTATTGGGCATACATCTTTAGATTGTTTTTAGGGATACGTAGGTACATAGTCTTTTTCAAAGAAGTTCTTCAACAAATAGATGAAGTTTTGTAAAATATAAAATAAAATAAAAACTATGCAAAAAAAAAAAGGGGGGGGGGGGGTTAATCAGTGATTCACACTGATCAATTATGGTTAATTAGTGACTGATCAATATTAACATGTATTTTTTAATAACTGATTATGATCAATTAATGGTCAATGACAAAGGCCATTTTTCTAAATAAAAAAAATTCGACTATTAATGTTAATAAATGTATAAAATTATACATATTTATCTAATTTTTCCTTATTTCTAGGCCATTTTAAGACTATTACAATATTTTTTCTTATCAAAATTTAAATTTACTTTTCAAATCTATAATCATAATTCAAACATAATATTTTTACAAAATCAAAGTTGGAGATTGAAAGGGGGTGGGTATATTTCCCAATTTTTCATGCAAGGGCTAATGCGATTGGGCCGAGTTTCAGTGGGCTAATGGTCCAGTACCCACGATGAGAAAACTACGGCCTACTTAGGTAGGACACCCAAACTTGGACAATGAAAAATGACCAGTCAACTTTTTCCTTCTTAGCCAAGGTTTTTTATTTCTACTTCTCAGACAAGGTTCTTTTGGAGAACTTCTCAGCCAAGGTTTATTTATTTATTTACTTTTTTTTTTTTTTTTTTTGTGTGATGGAAAGCTGTTTTTGTTTCTGCTTTTTGATGCTTTGGATTTGGATGAAATATAATACACTTATTTTGATTTTTCTCTTGTCTTTTTCAGAGAAAAGGAAGCCCCTTTTTGGTTATTTGTAATTTATTGATTCTCGTAATAAAATATGAAAAAAAAAAATTATAATTCATAATACGATAGAATTTTGAATTGCCATTAACAAAAAATAATTGTCATGTAACATAATACAAAAATATAGTTTTAACAAAACTTTACGAACATCTAACGGTTATTTTTAAGTTTTAATAGTAATTTATATTGATTTTTTAAAAAAAAATATAAAAAAATTTCAGAAAAATATAAAAATTAAGTTGAAAAATTTGAATTAATTTAGGATTAAAGTCTAAATCTAAATTTTTCAATTTAATTTTATCTCTTTTTTTTTAATTTTTTTATCTTTTTTAAAAAAATCAACACAAATTATTATTAAAATTTAAAAATTTTAATTCAAACTCAAACACTAATCACCCATAATTTTAATATTTTCTCTCTCAGAAAAATGTAAAAAATGTAGCAAAGTCATGGCCTGCTCTTTGCCGTCCAGATGTCCAGCTTGGCAACAACTCAAAGAGAGCGAGCCTAGCGAGTAGCGAGGCGGTCCAATTGAACCGCTAAAAGTAAGTCGGTTGAACAACGCGCTTGACCCACTCCCCACCACAGTCACGTCTTTGTCGTGACTTACGTCATTCCATTCAGATTGCGACACGCGTCCTTTTTGAAAAAAAAATTTTTTTCTTTACACTCGTCAATTACCCCAAAGCCAAAGGTCTCTTTTCGGCTTCCGCGCCATGCCCCTCATCTTCAATTTATTTACAAAATATAGACTCCGAGAAATCAATAATTCCATTTCCATCGACGCTCACTTTGAACACGTGTATTTGAAATCAAAGTCAGATGTCAACCGTTTGAAAACCGTGTGGCTTTGGCTTCATGGCTCAACACGAATAACAATTGTATTCCAACACCGCAATTATTATTCCTCTCTTGGAATATTCTGGAATTTTCTTAAATATATGACAGTAACATTAATCAATAGATAGATGTATCAAGAAATCAGTAAATATATTAATATAATCTGATACCAACATCTATTAAACATTTTTATTGTCTTACATGAAATTATGTCATAATAAAATGAAATTTGATAAAATAAAACATATGTAAAATGACGGAGCTAAAAATTCTTACTAGTAAGGACTAATGACTAAAATCAAAATTTAATAAATTTAATGAGGTTAAAAAAAATAAGTTTTTTAAAAAATAGATTATTCATTTTATACAGTTAAAAATATATCCTAACATAATTTTATATATTTAAGAAAAACATTCAATTGCCAAATGCCAACTGTACTCGAAGAAACAACCGGTCGGTGTCGAATTATATTAATTGTCTTGCTTCATTAAATACTATTCTCATTCACTTTCTTTATTTCATTGCACAAATAAAAAATGACCTTTTTTTTCTTGTCAAATGACCTTATTTATTTGCCTATCCGTTTAAAACCTGACAATGAAGATCGATATCAAGGGAGTCATTTACTAATTGGTCACCACATTTTGACTTAATCAACGCCATTGAATAAAACATATATGAGTTGTTTCTCCCACTAACGGGGCCATGGAAATTCTACATAATTTTCTCGAGGTCCTTTTAAGGTGTGTTAAGGATCAATTATATATTTACTTGATAAGGTTAAAGATAATTGAATATTGAAAAAAAATACCATATTTGGCAGGATTAAAGGACAAGGAAATTGCGTAAGGGATAAAAAAAAAAAAAAGTTTTGTAAGAAGGAAAAAAAACAGATAAATAAAAAATAAAATGGAATAAAAGTTATTTTGGGTCAACCAAATTTAATGTTTACAACTTTAGATGGATTATTGAGTGAAATACTTAAAAAAATTGTAATCATAAAACTGTTTTTTGGAAATATAAAATAATTTATTAGACAAATGAAACTGTTCCTTCATTTTCTTTTCTTTTTATCTATCAAATAACATTTAAAAAATTAAAATATTTTTATAAGTATAATATTTTTATCTCTTATATTGTTATTCCTCTATTAAGGGTTTGTTTGATGTAGTAGTTTGAGTTAGGATTTTTAAGTTTCGATAGTAAATTTTTTTAAATTTTTAGAAAAGACAAAATTTTTTTTAAAAAAAGAAAAAACTTAAAAAAAAATTTTTTTTTAATTTTTAATTAGATGATTTAAATAATTATGTCACACACCATTTTTTTTTTTCCGTTCTTTCCAACCAGAGGAAAAGTAAAATGCATTATTGAACTTACAAAAGTATAAGCGACTTAATAGTCAAAGAAGAAAAACCTCATAATAAGAACTATATTCTTATCTCATTAATAGATATTATTATTTAAATTATCAAATTAATTATTAATCGATATGATTTATATATATTTATATAAAAAATTTAGATGTTTAATAATTTTTTAAACTGTTTAAACAAAATAATACCTATAAAGAAAAGAGATCCTTCATAAAATAAAATTTTAAAAAAAGGTGACAATGACTTCTCACTTTTAAGAAAGAAAAAATAAAATAAAAAGATGGGAGAGAAAGGAGAGAAAGGGGCTTGCATTGCATGATGGCTCCGTCGAAAAAGTAGAAGAATGAGTGGTCTTGTTGTAATTACTTGAAAAAAGAAGGTGGAATTTGTAAGCTTCAGGATAATCATCCACCTGTCGTTTCGCAGGCACGCTAGATTACAATAACCGTTTAGCCTGATTGTCCCACAGCTTTGAGACCACGTGGCAGCAACAATTTGTCATTTATTAGCAAAAAAAATCAGTCCTGAAAATCTTTATTAATAATAATGGACTGATTTTTTTTGGAAAATCAGCCACAAATACATTTTTTTTTTCTTTTGGAAAATTGTGAATACAGATTTATTTGGTAGTTTCGCCCCCAACGCCCACGGGAACAATTTGTACATAAATTATTTGGAAAAAAAAAAAAAAGCAGTGATTTCGTTTACATAGATATAGTCAAAGTTATTTGTCTGTATTTTGGGTTCGCATATGGAACAATTGGGAAAGCATCTTCCGCCAAAAAAAAATATTAAAAGAAGGTTTAGCCTATGTAACAATAAACAAAGAGCTATCATTGATTCTATATTCATATCAAAAAAAAAAATTTTAAGTTTTGATGCAAATCAGTTTACAAAAAATATTTCAGAAAATGGGGAATCGTTAAGATCGATAAAATCGATAACAATCAAATCGATGCTGTAAATTATCCCTCGATAGCATAATTCGACATTCTACCCTTGCACAAAAAACAAACATTCAATTATACGTATAATGACACGGTCACGTCACCTGCCACTACCTGCCCTGATGACTGCAGCGATGGACGTTTATCCACCTCCAGTGTTGTGTCAGGGATGGACAGCCTCAGTTGTCCGATCCCCAGGTCATGAGGGTCTGTGAGGTGCCTAGCCCCTAGGGTCCGCGGTAGCCGCCCCGGTCGGGTCAATTCAGTACCTGACCCACCAAACACTTATAAATAGGAGGAAATCTCCAAGTTCAGGTACGATCATCTAATCTACCAAGAGCTCTGCCTCTCCTTTCGCTCATCAGTTCCCGGACTGACTTAAGCATCGGAGTGCCCACGGCAGACACCACACCGGTGTCCCCCTCATTCCGAGGTGCTTTCCTTTTGCAGGTGACCGACGGCAGAGCGACTGACCAGACCTGATCCGATTACCCGACCACACTGGGTGTTGTTGCCGGAACCATTTCTGGCATCAACAAGTGTATTCTTAAAAGAAAAAAAAATTATGAATGCACTGCAATAAATCAACGAAGTTATAATTTTTATATATATTATTATTGTTATATTTTTATGAGAATTTGAGTTTTTTTTTTAATCTTTAACACGTTTTATTAAGATGATCTTTTTTAAAGTTATCAATATTATATTTAATGTATCTGTTCGTTTAAATTTTTTGAACTATGATATCATGTAAAGATTATATAAATGTGATAAATTTGAAACTGTTAAAATATTAAATTTTTATAATAAAGATTAATTTATTAAATGAAGTAGTTAATTTTAAAAAAATAAAGGTAAGAAAAATAGTTTTTTTTTAATTTTTTAATTTGAGAGGGATTCCAATTCTTATAACTATTTGGTTTGTTTGGCATATTAGTTCGTTTTAAATTAAATTGTACTTTTTTCATCATGTTTTTTGTATTTTTCTGAAAAATTTTTTGTCTTTTCTGAAAAAGTCAACAAAAATTACTATTCAAACTTAAAAATCTCAACTCAACTCAAACTCAACTTATGCACCAAATACCCCTTAGTAATGGAAGGCTTGTAACCACGTAAGATGAAATAGAAGAATGCATGAAGTTTTTTTTTTTTTTTTTTTTTTGGGGGTGTGGAAAGGAAAGATTTTTTAAGAAGCGGTTGTGTAAGAAGCCAGATAGGCGCGAGTGGTTGGATCACCATAAATTCTAGTATCCTAAACCAAATCATGTCATTATTGTGATTTTTTTTTTTTTTTTTTTTGAGGAGGTTATTATTTATTTATTTTTGTTTTAGGGAAAGAGGAGGAGACCTAGCTTTATTTATTAATTAATAATTTTTAAAAGGAACATCGTTTTCGTGACAGATTAGGTTTTTTTTTTTTTTTTTGCCGATTAGGTTTCGAGGTGTCAGGGTTCCCCCCCCCTATAAAAGACATTTTCTTCTCTGCCTTCTGGCACTCAATGTTTCCTTCCCAACCCTCTTATTCCTCTCTCTTTCTAAAAGTATCTCTCTCTTCTTTTTTCGCGAGAAAGTTCTCTCTCCTGGGAGAAAAAACAGCCCCTCCCCCTCGTATTTCATTCTCTCTCCTCTGCGAAAAACCAGACTAAAAATAAGAGGTTTAGTTTTTCTATCCTCTCTCAATCAAATCCTCCAACATGGGTGGTGTGGCGGTTCTCAATCCTCAGGATTGCCTCAAACAACATTTTTCCCACAAAGGCCTAATCTCTTCTCCCCCTCGCACGAAACAGCCTCGAAACCCTAACCCCAACCCCAACCCCAACCCCAACCACAACCACAACCCCAGCCGGGCCAACCACCGGGCCCAGCCAAACCGACGTACAAGACGGGCCGGAGCGTCGGCGGCGACGGTCCAGAAATCTCCGGCGAACAAGCTCGTCATGAGCAACGTGAAGATCCTGAAACGCGGTGAAAAACTGGCCGAAACGACGCCGGATCCGCCATCTCCGAAGCCCGCCGACAAGGAAAACCTCTCAGATCCGGCTTCCCCTCCACGGTTCCGTCCAGATCCGGAGTCGGACCGAGTCGCCGGGTTCTACGCTGGCTCTTCGATGTGTATTGTGTCACCACCTCCGAGTTCGCTCCCTCTACCTGCCTTCTTCAGTAAGAAGAGCATCGCTTCGACGAACGTTGAAGCCACCAACGCCTTGCTAAGCGTGTTACGACTCGATCTGTAGAGAAAACGACGCAGATCTGGGTTTTTTTTAAGGTTGTCGGTTGATTATATAAGGGTTATTAGGTTCGTAGTTTGTGTTTGGGTTGGGTTTTCTGATTTATGATATTCCCTTATTTTTTCAAGGGGAAGTTGTCTTAGTTAACTTGACCAAGCTTTGGTTTTTTCTTTTTTTAATAATATCTTTCTAGTATCTGTATAGGTTGTTTGGCTTTTTATTCTGGGTTTCTGGGTATTTATACATAGATAGGTAAACGGTTAAGATATTATGTATCTGTACTTTCTGTTTGTGTTTGTATCCCGGTTATTTGTTTTTCTTTTATAAGTAAATGGAAGTTTAATTTTATTTTTCTTTGTTAACTTCTCTGCGGAATTTGTGTTGAGTGTAAGAAATCAAATCATGAAATTATGTGTTTCATCAAACAAGTTGGAAGTGGGTATATCGTCCTCTTAAGAAGGGAGAAAAAAAAATCTCAATTGGCACATAATTTGCCACAACCAGAAGTTGCAAAGTTGGGTTTCATTCAAAGCTTGAATCTCAAATCTTACCAAAGGATGCGTAAAAGTGCAATGATTTGAACTGGAAAAATTTGGATTCGGACTCATAATTCTGAAAAGGTGAAAGTTTTGATTTTGAAACTTGCAATTCAAATCAATGTGGAAAAGGCTAAACTTTGCAGAGAAGCTAGAAATTTCTTCGAAGACCAGAACAGACCCGTCCCTGGATCGCCATGGATCTTCGGAATATGGTTTTGCGCCCTTGCTGGTGCTGCCAGGGGACAGCAACTCCGGTAGTCGGAGAAGACCCGACCAGCTAGCTTGTTCTGTGGCTTCCTTTTCCACCAAATTCCTTAATTCAAATTATACGCAGGGGAAATTATGGTGGACAGGATCTCCAGTATCATGTCTGTCTGCTCAATGGATTGAAAACAAGAATTACAAAACTTCTAGGATTTTGAGTTGTTTTAGAGTTGATTTACGGTTTATGTTATCGATTAGGATAACTTAATAATCTTTTTGTTATTCGAGTTCGATCATTACTAGGAATTTGCTCATTATTAGGTTTTAGGAGTTGGATTACAGAGTCTTTTATCTTCTAATATGTATTTAGCCAGGGATGATTTTCCCAAGGCCAGAGCGAGGACTCCGATCCACATCTTGTGCTAGTGTGGATTCAGGAAATGCTAGTTTCCAAACATATTTTTGTCATACTACACTTTGTGTTTGCTTTAATTCTGCATAGAGGCTTCTGGGTCAAAGCTGATCTGCCTCATCTGGTTCCAGCCTTTTTTTTTTTTTTTTTTAATTAACATGAACAAGTGTTGTCTTGTGGGGTTAGCTCATCTCTTAGAGCAGAAGTAGAGATGCCATTGCATCAGTTGTGTCAGTTTACCTTAACAATGGTATGAACCAGAAAATACAGCTTTTGGGGAGGATAAATCCACCAAAAGACACTGGTTTACTGTTTTGGTAAAACTTTGATATATAATCCTGTTTGGATCATCATCTGAAGACTTTTTTTTTTTTTTTTTAATACCATTTAAAAGATTTCTAATTGTTTTGTGAGACACAGGCAAACTCATTTGTTTTTGTTCCACAGGTGACTCGCAATTTCTAGTAGTTCATGTTTGCACTTGGCAAGGGAGTTCAAACTTTAATGATTCGATGTGCCCCAAAATGTGCATTCTTTAACTTCAAAAGTCAGGTAAAACAATTTGGAAAAATAAAATTCAAGAATGATACGATGGAGGAGAGAACAAGAAAAGTGAAAATAGATTAAAATATGTTTTCTTCCCCTTGAATTACAGAACCTCTCGGACAATTCCCACCTACATCCTAAACAATCTTCATTAAATAAACATGTTTATGTTTGAATTTTTTACTCTCAAATACATATTTTTGAGAGATCTTGTGTTCGGCTGTGGCGTAAGTGCGGCAACTCATCCATGGTCATTGGATGCAAAATGAAGGGCACGATGAGACGGAAGTTGGACCCCAAGGACGAGCTGTAAGTTTTTCGCTGTTGACGATGGCAGAGACGACGTATGGAAGCCAGACCCCAAGGACTAGTAACAACACCAGCAAGGGAAGGCGAAGTTTTTTCGTTGGTGACAATCACCAGGAGCTACGGGGAGCTTCCGGCTTGGCCTCTTCGTTGCCGACGATTGGAAAGCCGCCGATGGCTTGGCCTCTCTCTCTCTCAAACTTGTCGCGCCGGACGTCCGGCTGCCGCACCTAAGAGCATTCCTACTTATTTTAGCATAAGTGAAAAATAAAGCAAATTATTATAAGTGGTAACAATCTCAAGATGCGTTTTTTGAAAGACAAATGGTAAAAAAAAGAGAAAATTAGGTGGAGAGTCATATTTTGATAACTCTTTATATTTTTTTTTTAATATTAAAATTGATAATTTTAATATTATAAATAATAAAATTATTAATTTAATATTATGATAGATAAAAATACGAGGATGTGTCAATTTTAATGGTATTTTAATATAACCCTCGGACAAATGAACATTATTTGCATCTTTACATCTATGATCAGTATTAACGTTGCCAATTATCACAAGCTCTGTCAGCACCACTTAATTTCTGGTCCAGCTTATAATTGGGCCTTTTATGTTGTGTACATTGAAGAGTACACTGTCCTCAACGACTCTGTGTGCTGGGGTTCAATGTCTGATGAAATCGCGCGATATAACAACAAACATTTTCTCGAAAATAGATAAAGTAAATGATAATGTTTTAAAATATTTAAAGTAAATAATAAATTTATAAGTATTCGAAGATTTTAGTTGATAATATTTATTAAATAAATGATATATTTATTAAACGTAAATAATTCAGTTATCTAATATATTTGTTACTTATTATTATTTATTCTAAATTTTTTAAAAATCTATTATTTATTTTAATTTTTTAAAAATTATTATTTACTTATCTCTCCCAATGAAAAATTTGCGGTATGGAATTCTGGAGGGGATGCTCAATTTAGCTTGATAGCAAAAATCTATTGAATGCTATGTCTATGAAGGTGCTTTTATTTTATCATTCTAAAAGAAAAAATGAAAAAAAAAAAATACTAACATATGAAAAAATATATATTGACTTGTTTATTTGATTTATGAATATAAACACGTAAATAAAATTTGAAAAAACTAAAGACAATCGAAATTATAGATTGTCGATTAGAGAATTTTATACTCTAGAATTCTACCTTCTTTTTTTTTCCTTTTTTAATTTAGGAAAGTGAATTATTGACAAAGGCTAAGGTATTAGGTCCAACATTTCTAGGAGGCACCTACCGCATTTCAAGCCAATGAATTGCTTGCAACTACTATAGTTATGACGATACATCTCTTTGCACTGAAATCATAACAAACCAGAAACAATTTTTGTAAACCCGGCAATATATATATATATATATATATATATATAGTGATGTCTAACGGCATCAACATTTAAAAAAAAAAAAGAATCATTGTATGTAATTTTACATTTTTTTAAACGAATTTTTATAATTAACTAATTTAGGGGTCGTTTCAGTGGTAATTAGAAATCGAGTTTTTAATAATGGTTTAAAAATATATATTTGGTTGAAATATGAATTAAAAATAAATTATGATATAGAAAATAACATAAAAATTTAAAATGTATTTGAAACATATGTAAGATTGATTTTGTTTCATTTGTCTTATTATTTTGTGTGATTTGAAAAAAAAATCATTTTATTTAACTTAAAATAAAAAATTATGAAATTTTAAAAGTTGATTATTTTAAGATGTAACTATAAGAGGGAAAAAAATAAGATGTAGATTTCTAAATTTTGAAGTTGAGTAGTCAAAATTCCATTCCTAATTATTGTTTTAAATGCGGGCTTAGTCTCTATGGCTTTCAATAGAAAATTAGAAACCATAATTTACCTGTTTGATTTTTTTTGGGTTAGAAATTTTATTATTTGAATATTGCGAAGAATTAGTTGTTATGTCGATATTTTCCTCGCCAGATTTTACCATTATAGTTGCTTTTTTCTGCCCATGTTTTTAAATATATATATATATCACTGTATTTTAAACTCTTTTTTTGCTGGTACTATATTTTCTACGCAACCAAATAATTTTTCACCAGAGGGAAGAGAAAAAAAGAGACAAATTAATTGATCGTTTGTGTTGGCTCATATGCTGGAAATATCTAGCAATGGATCCTCTGTAGGGGTAGCTACATGTCTCCCATTTGGATTTTTCTCTCATCGTGACGTAGTCTTTGAAAGGACCCGAAAATGGCTCCTAAAAAAGCATTACGCGTCCGTTTTACGCATCATTCCATATTTGGTGAATTTGAAATAAAATAAAATTTTTATATCAAATTGATTATTTTTAAAAATTATTTATAATTTTTATTGATTTTTATAAAATAAAAAACAAAAAAACAAAAAAAAATCCTAAAGTATAATTTAGTTCAAAATAAATTTGAACACCAAACCTAGCAATATATTTCTTTTTCCTTTTTAATTAAAAAAGAGAGAAATTGTCAAATAGCATATTTGAAAACTATATTGTTCATAGTCAAAATGCATCCTTTTTTTTTTTTTTTTTTCCCTTTCTCCTTCATTTTTACAAACATCCTATACATGTGGTCTTTTTTTTTTTTTTTTTTTAATTCTCATTTCTCGGGAAGAATCATAAATCCAGTAAATCTTTATTAATTGATGGGAAGTCTCTCCAACATAATATGAAATAAATAAGATGTAATAGTAATATAAGAGTATAAGATGGCATGAAATATGTAAATGGTAGTGATAACAAATATATAACCATACAAAACATTATGAAAAAACAGATGTTTCAGGTTTTATTATGAATATATATTACTTTTTTTCTTAGATTGTAACTCATTTATGTTATATTTGAGTATTTTATACTCGATCTACTATCTCATTTTCCTATTTATAGGTTGTCAACTTAATAACATTTTGATAATTCATCAATATGTTCAATAATTTTAATATTTAGTATTTTTATGTGACTAAATTCATAAATTCAGATGATATGAATGACACTATCGAAAGATCAACAAATAATACAGAAAATCTGAGACAACAAATCTCCTCTTATCTTATATTATGTTAAAGGGATCACCCAAATAAATTATGGACAAAATATGTTATGTGAATTGGAGTTATTTAATTTATTTTTCCTTTATGGGGCGAATTAGTCCACTGTTAGGTGCCAAACTCCACGAATGCTTTTCTACCAAATTCCTTTTTTTTTTTTTTTTAATATAATTTGGAAGAGGGAGATTTCAAACTCTAACTTTTAATGGAATTAGTATGATTTATATTAATTTTATCTGTAATCACTATTAATTATATATTTTTTTAAACTTAATTGTTAACTGCCTATACTCTTTTTTTTTTCTTTTTCTTTTTTTGCTCAGAAAAACTGGTTTTACAGTTAGTTCAATGTGTGTAACTAGGAGAACGGCAGCGAAAAAACAAACAAAAGAAAACAAGAAGTTTAAGCAAATTACAAGAGAGGCATTATTTATATATATATATATATATATATTTAGTGCATTGTAAATGTCCCCTCATTGATTGATTTCTGTAGTCGCATAAGTCGCATAGAAAATGAACTTTTATATTTCCCTTTTATTATGGCATTTATGTTCCCAGCTCCTCATCATAATATTCGTCCAATCAATAATTTTAATTAAGCAGTGTATTTCTGACATTCTCCCGCCGCCTCCTTTGGGGGGGGGGGGGGGGGTTTGGAGTATTTGAATAAATTTTTATTTTTTTATCAATAAATAAGGAAAATCAACAGTGTATTTACATCTTCCATGGCAAGAATCCCGTCATTGTGCCTTTAACAGTTAATAGGTCAGGCGCTCACAATAATCCATCAACAAGGGATGCCAAACCTGAGAAATATATGTGATACATTATTCGAACCTCTAACCTGATAAAAATAAAGACTTCAAATAAGATCTCATTTATCATCATATATCGTCACTGTAGTATTTAAACATATTTTTTAGGTTTATATTCTTAAATAAAAAAAAAAAACTAGAGAACACCCACAGGGATGGATGGGTTAATAAGGTAGGTGATTTTGCTATTTTCTTCATTCGTCCACCCAGGTTCGACTCATGTTGTCTCTCTTTATACCTTGCTCAGGCTTCGACATGTTGAAGTATGGTTTGATGATGGTATAGTAAACTCCGGAGAATCGACTAAGAGAAACCAGTATAAAGAATTCATCTCCCGGATATACCCATGGAAAGGGAATACTGTATGTGAAGCTGAAAACTTGAAAATGATAGGACTATTCCTGGATCATTTTTATTCACCAAAAAAAAAAAAAAAAAAACTAGAGTCTTTGGGCAAATGTTGTAGGATTTGCATTTGCATCACACTGTACCTTCACCTATTTGTTATTGTATTAAATCTAGTTATTACTTATGTATGTTTTATTTATTCATTTTTTTTGTATTTTAAAATCAAATTAGAGACTGTACAATTTTGATAAGATTTGTGTTTGGCGCTTCGCTGATTGATACTTATAAGATTATAATTTCTATTACAATAATTCGCTGAAACTTTTCATTAAAAAAGAATAAAAAAAATCCTAAATGAAACTTGGGCGCCTTGTCATTCAATTGGCAGTGGGTATGTTTTAAAACTTTCATGAGAATTTAAAAAAAAAAAACAATAATATACAACTTTTTTTAACTGATCATTAATATAAATGAGTCTATTTTATGCCTGAGTTAATGATTCCGTGCATTATGTTTTATCATCAACGAGGAAAAAATAATAAATTATTTTTTACAAATATTGGCGATGCAAACACAAAAAAATATGCATGCACCTGTGTATTTTACTTTTACACAATAATGTAGCATTCAATAGTCATATTAAAAGTTTTACACAGTTACTTTTTTTTTTTTTGGGTACCAAAAATATTTATTTTTTATTTTTTGTCAAAAGGTATAATTACAGTAAAAAAACTGAATGCTGGACGAGTAAGGGTTCACTTTATATTTTGCAATTCAAGTTCATAAAAGAAAATTTACCATCTTGGAAAATCAAACGAATAATAATTTTCCCTTGAATACAAGTGATGTTAAGGTAAATGAGATAAAGCATCATCTCAACCGTGGAATTTAAAATCATGAAAGCAAAACAGATTAGAAAGAATTATTGGTTATGATAAAAATAGATCACTTATCAAACAATATATGATGTTTTCTTTTTTTAATTTTTTTATTCAAAATATATGATCACATGTTTTTAGATTTTATTATCATGTGATATGATATTAGTAAAGTATTTATAGATTTCGACCCTACCGTCAATAATAAAGGCAACTTACTTATATGTACAACATTTGAGAGTAGAATGTCTAATAATAATTTTGGAATTTTATTCGGTTACATGCGTCATTAGTAGTAATGTTAGATATAGCTCCCAAAAAAAAAAAAAAAAAATCCCAAATACCTCTAATATTTAGCCTAAATATCATTTTTATCCCTCTTAGAGTGTCTCTAATGCAATGTTAATTTATGATACCTTTGGTAAATTTTAGTATTTGGACAAAAAAAAAAAAAAGTTCTCCAATAAAATGCTAAAGTTGATACCAAATTTACTATAAAATATAACCAATGTTAAATTTAACATTTGATTCTTATTAATTTTTATCTTGATTTTTTTCATGTAATTATTATAATAATTTTATTAATTATTTATTTAAATATTAAAAGTTTATTTTTACAAGTTGCAAATCATAATAATAGTGATAAAAAGAAAAAAATAATATTTTTTTAAAATATTATAAAATGTGTTGCAGTATAAAAGTAACATAATGTTAGTAAATATAAATCAATATAGATAAAAATGGTCTTATTGTACACAAATTTTCAAAGCACCCCATGGAGTAATTTAAAGTTTAAAAATTTGAAGAGATATTACAGGGGATGTAATATATATACAAATTTATAAGTAACATATTTAACAATTTAATAAGTATTTTTTCATGTCTTATAATTTAATTTTCTTAATAATTTATTAATTTTTGGGTAAAATTTAATATAAAGATTGTACTTTTACCATATCTATAAATATTATTATTGGATGTACGAAACAAGATCTATATTACGTATTTATTTATTTAAATACATTTCAAAATTTTATATAATATTTTATATCACATTTTATTTTTAATTCACATTTTTTAGGAACACGTATTTTCAAATCAAATTCCAAAATTCCGTCTTCAATTCTAAATCCATACAGCCTCTAGTCCCTCTAATATGATAATATTAATACCTAGGGTCCCACTATAAGGTTTTTCCTTATTTATACTTTTTGTGCAAGAAACATGTAATGCGTAATTTTACTTCCCATCCCGTCTTCTTCGACCAACCACAAGCTCAACAGTATTGAAGATTCTCATTGCCCAAAGCCGAACTTTCGTCTCTCTCTCCTTCTTTGAAAAAAATAAATAAATAAAATATAAAATATAAAAAACTCTCTCTCTCTCTCTCGCACGCTGCCTTTTCTTTTTGCCTCCTCTTTCATAATTCATGCCTCTTATGCATCTGCGGTGCCTTACGCGCGTGTCAGCGTGTCGGCACGTGCGAAGGATGAATGCCTGTTTCTTGGTCTACACGAATATTTCGCGCGTGCAATCCACGCAACTCCACACTTTCTTTTCCTTTCAATGTCATAATATTGGTCCACCTTTACCATCCATAGTGTTTCCATCTAAATAGTACACGTCTTAACTAGTCCAATTATAGGCACTTTCTCATTTGAATCCTTTTCAACCCTTAAAAAGGAAAATAAAAATAATAATAGAGAGAGATATTTGTCTCTGCAAGAAAAAATTTATTAAATTCATTAAAAAAAAAGGAAATTTTAATAAAATTCCTCACTTTAATGTCTTTTACGAGATGTTTGGATCATTCATTTAATTAAAGTATTATTACAATACAATACAATCAAATAATGATTACCACTGTTTATTCACTATTTAACTACACACATTCTAATATATATCTTTTTAAAACATACCTTTATTTTTACATATATTGAAATATTTTTTAACATGGACGTCCTAACACACATTTCATCAAAATACATATACTTAATATGAAAATATAACATATGTTGATCCAAACGAACTATTAATTTATTTCATCAAAAAATTGTGAAGGCTTTCTAATGCAAAACCAGTGGATTGGATTATTGGCCATCTAATACGCTGGATTCCTTATTTTATTTATTTATTTATTTATTATTTTGGTTGAATCTTTTATTTCTTCCTTTTTTTTTTTTTTTTTTGTCCGAAGGGAAAGGAGCTTTTAAACGATAATACCAATCGTTACCGCACCCAATTAGCTCGTGTGACTAGACAAATTTTTTTCCCTGCCTCCTTAGGGGAAGGGGAACTATAAGACAATTTCTGTGATAGGCATCTTTTTTTATTTTATTTATTTATTATTTATTTAATTTTTTTTTTTTTTTTGCATAAATCTGTGATTGGGATTTGACTCCCTCAAACATAATAATCAAGGACCAACTATCTCTCCGAGTCGAAGTCAGCACTAAATTCTTTGGTGGTTTTTTTTATTATATTTTTAAATATTTTTGAAAATGTTTTCATATATATATATATATATGTGCGAATAGGACAACATTTTTTGAATCTTTATATGATTAGTAAATAAAAATAAGTGAGACTCACTACTTATTAATTATGATATTTAACACTAATATATCCATCGCATATTAATAAAGAATTAGTTTTATAATGTAAGATCCATAATTAAGAATCACTCCTTATTAATTGTGATGGTTAAATTTATTGTGTTCCCAATTATTATAATTTTTTAAATTAGAAAGATAGAAATTTCAATAATGTCCAATTTCAATTAAAAAAATATATTAAAATTAATGTCCAATTTCATATATCAGTAAATGATAGGTTTCATATCATTATATTCACTTTTTATTAATTGTCATGTTTAATACTATTAATGTCTGAGTGTTATATTTAGATGTAATTATAATTTTCTGTTTTGAAAAAAAGGTATAAATTTTTATTTTTGGAAAACGTAATTACAATTTGGAACAACCCGATGGACAACTCTACCAAAGCATTTCTCTTCACGGTGGTGTTGTTTTATATTCATCATTAATACAACCATGAAAAGATACAAATTTTGTGGTAGGGTCTTATTATGCGTTAAAAGTCTCAATCCTTTAGTATTAAAACCAATAAAATTAAAAAGAAAAAAAAAAACACATCAAATTTATAATGATTCAATCAAGAGTCACATGTTGTCCATCTTTATTCGTTACAAAATTTTTAATACAATAAAGAAAAATAATACAGGAATTTCCATATATCACGGTTCTATACTATTTATTGTTCTCTCTAAACCTAATCCTAAAAACTAATAACCCTCAAAATAAGTATATTTAACCTATAGGTCAATTGCAGACTAATTTTGCGAAAGTCAGTACTGATCAGTAGCTATTTCAGACCAAAGAGATGAAGTCCTTCGTATTAAATTAAGAGCAATTAATATGTCAGAATAAAATCAAAAGACCAGAATTGAATCGAGTGATCGAACAATTTAGATTAGAGTAGAAACTAATCTCCCACCCATTCATTTGCTTAAAAATAAAAGGTAGGTGGGAGGATAAAAGTACACTTCTCTTGATTTTCATAATAAAATTATCTGTTAATTTCATTTTTAGAATTCCTTTTGAACTTAAGCATCATAGTACCTTTTCAGTGGACACCCTTAGTCTGTCTAGAAGTGAGAAAGCAGGATTCGTTAAGAGGCATCATGTAGTTTGATTAGGAATAAAAAACAAAGCTTCGTATTAGTTGATTAGGACTAACACAAAATCATCCCAACAATTAACTTTGATATTGGAAGTAATAATTAAGCTTCACGCACTTAATTTATTAAAAAATAATTTTTTTATTAATATAACAACACAATATGAAAATCTTGTCCTGATTTTAATATTAAAAATGATTTAAAATGTCCAATAAAAAAATTAAAGTGATAGGGCATTGTTGTTTAGTAGCTTATGACAAAATTATCCAGACAAAAAAAAAAAAAAACTAAAAAAGCCCCATGTAAATTAAAGCAAGAACTATATATTGATATGATTAATGATATATATAATTTTATATAGTAATTTCATACTCGGATTTTACTAAAAAAAAAAAAATATGGAGTTTGAATAAGTTATATTAAAAAAAAAAAAAGATGGATAATTTTTAAAGTGGAAATATGAACATCATCATGGTTTTCTCTCTTGTTCTGGTTGTATTTTCGGATTAGAGATCCAAACATACATACCCAATGAGATGGCAAATATTGGTAATTGAAGAAAACCGTAGGCATTCGCAGAAAGCGTGATCGTGCAGAGACCAGGCTGAAAAGATCGATCTTAAAATTTTCATAATTTTCTCATGTTTTTGCAATTTCGCAGGGGCACAGCACAGTGATCGGTTTACGGAGCCCTAGAAAGGCCGAAATGAAACGTGTCAGTGCCACGTGGTTATGTGGGCCCAGACATACCCCTCCCAAAAGGCAAAAAAGACGCACACCGGGAATAGTTTTTTTAAAGCTCCAAAAAAAAAAAAAAAAAAAAAAATAAAATAAAATAAAAGGAAAGGAAAAAGAGTCAGACCCTCGAAGCGAAGGAAAGGCCCACCCAACCTCAACAAACAACGAAGAAAAGAGAAAAAAAAAAAAAAAAAAAAAAAAAAAAACGAATAACTGGAATCTACTCCAACTTCACCACCACACAAAAAATACCATCTCTTTTTATTTTTATTTTTATTTTTTTAAATCAAAAATTAATTGTAAAAATATAAATACTCCTCACATTTATAAGACCGGATTTTGTTAGCCTCTCTCCATTTTCAACTTCTCTCATTCATCCGCCACCCTCTCTCTCTCTCTCTCTCTCTAAAACCCCACCCTCTCCCTCTCTCTCTCTAGAATATCATCAACCATCTGTCGGAGCTCGGTTTTTCTTCTTCCTGATGGCGAAGGACGAGTGGATGCGCGCGGCGATGTCGGACGACATGCTGGTGGTGGAGCTGCTGGTGCGGCTGAAGCAGTCACTGGCGGCGTCGCCTCTCAAATCTCCTTCTCCTCAGCCGTCAACGACGACGGCAACGATGCTCCCGCTGACTTGGAGTGTGAGGATGCCGAGGTCGAGAGCGCTCAGGTGCGACGTCGTCTCGCAGAGGAAGCAGAGCGACGTCTCCACCAGATGCAGCCCCACCACGCCTCTCTCCTGGAGCGGCGCCGCCTCCCCCTCCGGCACCGCCGACGGCTTCGAAGAGTCCAGCCGCCACTCCAACAACCGCTCGCCTCCTCACTCCAGATCCAAGGTCCTCCTCTCTCTCTCTCTCTCTCTCTCTCTATACCTTCTCTCTCTCCGTCTTCTCTCTTTTTCTGTGACGGCGATGTCTCAGATTTACGGTCACGTGACACAGCGTCGGATTTCTTCTTGTTGACCTGAATAGCGGCCAACAAAGGCTTTTGGTTGTACTTCTCTCGCGAGCTCGTCAGTGAGTGGGTATAGGGGCTGTAGCCCTCGTTGAGGTGATGGAACTTTCGAGTTCTCTCGTACTCGCCGACGAGACATTCTTTCCTTCCTTCGAGAGGCAGTTCTCTTTCCTTCTGACGATTTTGCCCTTGCTCGATTCTCTTTTTTACCTCGTCATCATTTCTTTTTCTTTTTTAAAAAATTTTTCGTAAAAACCGTGGCTCTGTTTTCAGATCAGGCATCCTCGTCGTACTTTCAGCTGGCGAAATACCCCCCTGTCAGATGCGACAAGGACAAATCTGTCTTTTTCCCAAGTTACCTAGATTTTCTCTGGCCGGATTTTGATCCCCTCAGTCGCCGGCCGGCGGTGGTGGTGTCGGGAATTTAGTACACACGCCATCGTTGTTTGTTCATGTGACGAAAATGCCCCCGTGGACGTCGCGATATTTGGGTTAACGTGATGTCAGCAGATTGTAAAGCTGTTCACGTTTTCTTCTCGCCCCTTTTCCCGGTCCCCTGTCATTCTGTTCGCTCTCAGATTTACCAGTTTACCCTTTTCGTTCCCAACGATGGACCGCTTACCACGGCGGGGTAGTTACGTCACAAAATAATAGTAACTGGTCAGACCCCCACTTTACCTGAGAGCAACAACCCCGAGACTTCCCTATTAAGATCTCTCTCACTCCCCTTGGTTTTTTTTTTCTTTATTAATTTTCCTTTTTGATTTGACGAAATTACCATCAGCCCTAGGCGAAAGTTTTCAACGCAGCCGGAAGGGCATTTCGGTCACGGAAAGTTTTGTGCGTTGGGTCGTGCTGACGTGGGGCCCATCGGGAGAAGTTGGGTGGGCCCCAAGGAACGAGGCGGATGTGGGTTTTTTTGCGTTGTATCGTTCGTGACGTCGCCGGAGATTATTATCCTCTACTCGCGGGTGTACTGGAGATCTTTTTTCATCTTTAGCTCCCTTGTAGGTCCCTTTAGCGCTTTTGTTCTCTCATCACTTTATTCAAGCGTCTTTGAATCCCATCAAACATCGTGGGACGTCGGATCGGAGAAATGGAGTTGATTTGGATCCGTAGATCCGGTGGACGTTAGGCCTGGGTCATGATTAGGGCTCTTAAATTGAGAAAATATTAAATTGACCTTGTGTGTGTGTGTGTGTGTGTGTGTGTGTGTTTGTTCTTTCGAACGGAGTTTGCGTTGTGACTTTGTTTGTGGGTGGATTCCACGAGTTGTCAGCAAGCAAAAGCAATTACTTTTATTGTTATGTATTTATATTTTGAAGGAGAGAATGGCATGTGGGCAAATCACGTGACCCAATTGGATTTCAAAACGAATCGAACAACAAATCAAACCTATCTCTTCTCTCTATTTTTTTTTCCTTGAAAAAAAAATAATAATAAGATTGGATCCCTTCATGTGTTGCCACGTGTACGGATGGATGGATGGATGGATGGATGAAATGGGAGATGAAATGAGAAAGAAAAGTCGAGAAATGGGTTTCTTGGTAATTGGGAAAAGATGATCCATAGAATCGATAGAAGAGAAGGGGTAAGGGAAATTATTGGAGGCTAAGGCCTATGCATGTTGGAGATAGTAAGCAAGCACTGTATTGGTGGTGTGGTGGCCTGGGAAGTTTTCATAGGATACGAGTGACGTACAAGTATGGACATATATATATATATATTTATTTTTTATAGTTAATTTTTTCAATTGATTCAACTATGGTATGGATATGTTCTTGTATATTTGTTATTTTATTTTATTTTTGTGGAGCTGGGTAATTTCGTTTTTCTATTAGTAACTCCGAAGTTGGTCCCTTTCCTCATCCTTTTTATAGGTGTAGATAGCGACATTGGCTGTTTCTATCCGGATGTGATATAGCTAGCGTGTAAATATATGACACGTTTAATAAAGGAAGTAAATTTTCGGGCCCTTTTGTTGCACGTGTAGCTCACTCTGCTTCTTGATAGGGGATGACACTGTTCGATCTAATTGTAGAGGAGATTAGAGTACTTTTCCGATGTCGGGCAATATCGGAGCAAGAGTTGTTGGAATTGTATTTTACTTGTCTTGAACAGTTATCTATAAGAATTTTACCTTTATATTCCAACTAAGTTAGTTAATTTGAGCTTGTTACTAGTTTTGGATAGTCTTTACTAATCCACTTTTGGATTTGATTTTTTCAGGGTATTGCTTCGAACAATGAGTTGGCTAGCACTACCACCACCATTAGCAGGAGATCAAGACGAAAGAAGGTAAACAAGGGCTCCTTCTTAACCTTTGCTGTATTTCATGAAATCTGTCTCCAGAAATGATTGGTTTCTTATGATTTTTAATCGAGAATTAATTGTCCAGACATTTGCTGAGCTAAAAGAGGAGGAGAATGCACTTCTCAAGGAAAGGGTGCAATTGAAAAAGGTAATGATCTCGGCTCTTCTTCCGTTTTTTTTTCCCTTCTTCGTTCCTTTTCTTTGCTTCCTGGTTGTATTTCCCTTATCTTATTATTACTTGAAATTCTGGATTTGACAGGAATTAGCAATACTGAGAGCAACGTTTAAGGAACAGAGTGCTAAAAACGACAGCTTGAAGAGGATGAAGGTGATTTTAGCGTTTCTTTATCAAAAAATTGTGTTTCCATATTCTGTTACTTTTCAGAATTTTCTCTTTTTATCTGTCTATATGCATGATTCGAGACGTTTACATGTCCAAATGATTTATGATGCTATTAATGTCGTTGTCATACTCGCTAGTTTGTACTTTGTGTTTAATTAATGAAAAAAATTAGTATCCAACCAAGTATTAACCTTGTTAAGCTCCAATGACTAAAATTTACTTCCTTTTTGCAGCTCGAGTTACATGGGAATTCTTCAAAATACGTGAATGCAGATGAATCCAAGGTAGCATCCTCCAGCCAACCAACTGAGAGAATAGCCTCTACTTCCGACGTCGTTCCTTTGACCCTGCCCACGCAACTCACACATCATGGTTACGCACAATCGGATTCCTGTGATGAATCAAAGACCAATTCAAACCGGGACGGTTTCTTCTTGCTACCTGATCTAAATTCGCTCCCGTGCGATGAGGATTATGGTTCTGAAACATTCTACGGGACGAGCTGATAAAATTATGTGGATTGTTCATCTTCTTCTCGCAATCTATAGTCTCTGAGCTCGACGAAGTCGATTTTTCTGCAGCAACATCATGGAGGCCCGAGCTACGTTCAGAAACACGACTGGATAATTCTGTTAAAGTCGCAAATGTTAGAAATCAACTTGCCTTGGTTTCCAATTCTCGAAGTTGGAAGCACATCTGAAGTTAAGTTGGTTGGTAATCGAGAGTTTTGAGGGTGGTGTAGCGATCCTAACGGACGGATTAGGATGTAAAATTTTTACTTAAAGTTCCTACTTTCATCGGGTATTCTTTAGGGTAATCCCTCGTTACTTCTCGTTGAATTTATGTTCGACTGCTTACACCTAATTGTATCATTCTTTGTAGCTAAAATACTAGTTGGACGACTCTGTTGAAAAAGGTTCTTGAAATTCATATTACAAATGCATTTTGTCAAATGTGACTTGTATGGCTTAGTCTAGATAGTGCTATGAACAAATTGAATATCCTTGTAAATGGAAAATGAATTATTTAAAAAATTAAAAAAAAAAAGAAAAGAAATATTCTCATGAGCCAAAAAGGGGTGATGATGGTGATGATGGTGACTTAGATCTTACTTCAAGTAGAGGAGATTCTGTTGCGAGTCCCTCTCCACTACTGAAAAAGAGGTTGGGGGTGGGGGTGGGAAAAGTAAATCGGACTCAAAGCAACGACAAGAATAAAAATATAATATAATAAAATAAAATACTGCCACTACTGTACTTGTCGGAGTTTGGGACATTCCTCTTCACGGGGAGTTTTAAAACCCCTCTCGTTAATTTGTACGGAAAAAATACAGGAGAGAAATGCCATAAATAATAAATGGACGAAGCTTCGGTCTCTTATCCTCCTTTCTTTTGCCTTATGGACCGACCGACGAGACCTACCAAGTGGAGTCCACCATTTGTCCTCTTGTGAAGAACCACACAAGCAAATTTATTAGCTTATCATTTTCAAAAATTCAATTTATTGTAAATGTTTCAAGTCAGATAACTCCAATAATTGTAACTTTTTGTTTAAAAATCATTTACCAACTAATTCATAAAAGATATATATCATTAAAAAATATTATAATAAAATCAATTGATTGTTATATTAACGTAAAAAAAAAAAAAATTAATGATGTCAATTTATAAAAATGTCGAAGATGGAATTATGAGAATAAAAATAAATAAAATAAATAAAAAGCTTTTCTTTGAATAGGGTCGGTGTGAGACTGTGAGGTAGGAGAGAGGTGTCATGAACAATGTGGTTGGTAGGTTGGAAGGAATTGGGTCCCACATTAGAAATCAAACACTTTGAATTTAAACAACCAAAGCATGACAAAAGCCCAAGCATATGATTCTTTTAGCCGAAATGGAATCCCAAGAAGGAGGTCGTCCCCAGAATTCAAACATTTCTCTTAAGTGCCTTTAGAAAAGACAAGTCATCAACAGAAAGAAGAACAAATATGAAAGGAACATCTCTAATTCTCTATTAGAACTGGTGGAGAACTACAAAACTAAAGTGGATTGCTTCTGGTTGTCTTCAACTAGCTCGATACAGCGGTACAAGACTAGTTCAATGGGGTTAAGCGTACAAACTGTGTCGACCGCAAACTCATCGTAATCGCTCTTGTTCTCTGCCATTATGCCAGTCACCAGGGTTCTAAGAGGTAAAAGCCATTCGTTGTAGGCCTTTTGTAAATTGCTTTTGGACAGCACTTCCGTGTGGTTTGTTTTTCCTGTTTGATTTGTCACCCAAATCGACGATCAAATGTTATACAACAGATTAGAAGCCAAACATGATCCGTTAAAGGGAAACTTTGTGAAGCAATGCTGATTGCTGAGACATAAAATGACATTGCTGTCACCAAATGCCATTTGTTACCTGTGGATTCTGTTATTAGTATGAATCGGTACAGGTTGAGCGCAGCTAGAACCTGTGCAAGGAAGCACGAAAAGTGTCAGAACACACAAAAGTTCAAGATTAGTTAGTGAGGCATCACTAATGTGGACCGTTTAACTGGACAAACAGTAATATGGATCGAATAACCTTGTTTACACAAATTCGATTAGTATAAGCAGATTTCTGAAACATGAAAGAGACATAATTTGCTGTATTATGGAATCGTATCTCACAAAAATAATGTAGTTTAGCATGAAAGAATACAACTTTAACAGCTTGGCAAAAGATAGAAGAGTAATACCGAGTCACCATGCTCGGGAAGGGTTGGGGGTCCTCCCTTTGAAGGCCTCAAAACAAATTCAATCAATTGAGGACGCCGGCAGTCCAAAAGGGTGTATCTCGGCATGCTTTATTCTCACCATTTGAAATTTCATCATTTCTTCCCACTCCAGTTCTTTGGCAATTTTCTGTGTGCAGCTCCCCTCTCACAATATCTAAAAGGATTGCAGTCTATAAAATTGTTGAAAACATACACGTTAAGTAAGCTTGAAGTCTGGCTCAAACATATATCAATGTATAAAATTCAGTGGAAAAACGAGCTTGGAAGGAGATACCATGGAAGATGAGTCACTTTTCGTGATCAGAGCTTTTAAAATGTCAAACCTCTGAGAAGCAGGAATATCAGCAAGTATCTGGTTATGATGGCAAAACACGTATACTAAGGTTGGTCAACATGATGGATACCATTTTGAAAAAATAATCGCACATGGCCTTATCTTTGAGAAAACCTGACCTTCTTAAATGCATCAAAAGCATTCCTCCTCAACTCTGCATCTGATGCATACATGATGACCTTTTGAACAGCCTGAAAAACATTTTTGGAGGAGAAATAAAAACTTGTCTCCATTTTCCCAAATAAAAAAAGGAATAAAAATTAAGCATATAATGATGGATAAACTAGAGACGATCAGAATCAAACCTGCAGGGCGGCAAAAAGACTAGGCATATAAGATGAGCAGTCGGTGTGTTCAACATCATTCTTGCGAGAGATATTTCCATCAATAATGCAAAGCAAGAAATTGATCGTGTGTTTCTTTAATTGCCATGGAAGATTCCCAGAAGCAAGAACATGCTTTAACATCCCAATAGCCTGCCACCTTTTTGTCTGGTCATTTTTGAGGTCGTCCTTGACAGAAATCAAATCCTCCTTTGCAGCCATAACAGCCGCATCAGAAATATGACCACAAATGACTTCAATAAGCAACAAAGAAAGAAGGGAAGAATTAAGCAAATCGGTACAATGTCTGGAAGAAAAGTGGATGCTATAAGTACAAGTGAGAAATGTTATCTATGAAGAAATGAACCTGAAAGCGATGCACCGTGTTTTACATCGGATAAACAACTCATAAAATCGTCTTCATCCTCTGAATAGACAAGGGGAGAAAAACGGGTTTAAGAGTAGAGATAAATAGCAGACTTTATGGCAGTAAATATAGCAGCAGATAAGAGCATACCTCCAACAGCAATGCCAGTCATTCTGTCAACATCAGTCCCAGTAATTAAACCGAGATACGACAAACCACAATAAGGGAAGAAACTTGAAAGTTGTGCAACCAAGAGATGAGAGTTTAAAACCTTGTCACACTTTCTGAATGAAACAAGGGCCTGTACAATTACACACGTATGGATTCTGAAAATCGGATATATTTCTTCAGTCAAAAGAGAAGAAAAGGGACCCAAATTGGAGAATTTGCAGTTGCAGAGTAGTCTACGAAAACAAGGAAAGTCAAAAAGGAACTTCAGCAAGATGAAGCAAAACCAACCACGATTTGCAGGTCATATAGAGCAAGTAGAGCACGAAGCTTGTCATTTACATCACCTTCCTGTTTAGTGGGTCGGAATATAATTCAAAATATGACAAAATTTGAGGACTCTTGACAAAATCTTTAAAGTATGCATATGACGATGTGAAATATTGTACCAATTTCGTGCAAACTGCATGTATTGAACTTGCTATGCTCAGAGCTCTTCCAAAAAGATCCTTCAAAACTGGATTCTCATCATTTGGCTCCAAAGAAACAGCCTTTAATACATTAAGGACAATTCGAACTGCCACTTTAACTTGCTCAAAGTGACGCCTCCGAATGGAAATAATCACTGAAACACAAAATTAATAGTTTCATTAACTTTCTAGTACCTTTCATATTAAAAACGAAAAGAACTAGCCTTAGCATCTTCTATAAAGAGACAATTCCCAGCATCTGGTCGAGTAAACTTTATTTTATTGTTATTATAATTTTTTTGGTATAGAGCCTACAGCTCCCACTTATTAAAGAAAAACGAGAGCACTTCAGGTTCCGAACACGGGGCTACTACCCATTTTCCTCCCCTCCCAACCCACTGAGCTATCCCCAACTGGGCACCCCGCTAAGCTATCCCCAACTGGGCATCTGGTACATCAGCATGATAAAGAAGCAAAACTAGTGAGAAGCCAAAAAAAAAAAAAAATCATTCGTAAATTTCAGGTATGCAAGAACAGAAGTTGGGCCAGCAAAAAACAAAGAGCAATCTTTGTAATGATTATCACAAATGCACTTAGTCCAGAAACAACGGAGAAGCAAGACTAACAAGAGACTCTCAGTAAACAGATCTTAACCACAAAAAAAAAAAAAAAACAGAAGACTGCAATTGAAAAAGAACAACCTTTAATTCTCCAGACCGCGATAAAACATTAGGAGATCATAACTAACCAAATATTACAAGCAAAATATCAAACAAACTGATAAAATACAGCACTGCAATTATTACCTTTAGAAATCCACTTAGAAGAGGGACCAAATAACCAGGAACGCTGATAATTTCACTCGAGGAAGCCAAAGCCTGGTCCAATTACAATCCCATTATCAGCAACAGAACTAGAACCCAACAAAAATAAAACAAAAAAATTAACAACCATTAACAGACAACAAAACTACGTACGTCACAGAGAATGGAAAGCATGTCCCGTGGATTACACTTTGAAACAAACCGGTCGATCACTTTATCAGCAATCTCCAAGCATTTTGCCGACACGCCTCCAAACCTCGAAGCTGCTCTCGGTAACTCAAACGACAGCAAATCAACTGTCGCCTGCCACCAAAAAAAAAAAATGCTAACCTTGAAAAACGAAAAATACCCAACGAAGGAAGAAACAAAAGATGAAGTTTTGTTAAGTGGAAACCTCTTCCAATGAAGGAGAACAAATGTAGTGGTAAACTTGCGAGAGGAGCTCAAAAGCATTGACTCTGGCATCTTCGTTATCTGGGTCTGAAAGAGACGCCTCGGAGATGGAATTTAGGAAGTTGGTCAAATCTAATACTAAGCTTTCCGACTGTTTTGGGTCTCCTCCTGCTTCAACTCTCTACCAAATTCATTCAAAAAAAAAAAAAAAAAAAGATTGTAAATTCCAAAAACTCTGTTTGGTGGCGAACTTGGAAGAAGGGTAAAAGGGAAAAATCTTACATGGGATATTGAGTTTAGGATCTCCTGCAGCCGAGTTTGCGAGTCCGACGACATGTCGTCGCGGGAGCTTTTGATATCGCGGCGAGGGAGAGGCGGAAAATTGTCTACTGTTTTGATGTCGCTGGAACAATCTACTGTTTTTGTTTTTTTTTTTTTTTTTTTTTGGCCCGTTTGGGGGGGGGGGGTGGGTGGGGGCAAAATAAGTCGCTGTTTGGAAGCTGGGAAAATTGTTTAGCTCGTTGCGACTGAAATTCGCATCGGAGGACAAGTACTTTGGTGAAATGTCGACTGTGATTAGACTATTCTCGCTGTGTATGGTATCACTGGGTACAAAATCTTGTGAATCAGATTCAGTAAATAATCGATACGCGCTATAGGAAAAAGTTTGTCGTTTGAGTTTAAACGACAGTAAAAGTGAACGACAAAGGATAGACGACATTGTCGTTATTTAAAGGGACTCATTTTTTAAACGACAAAAAATGTAATTTTCATGGAGAACCACGGTGGAAAAGACGTAACTTACCCTTAAAGTACACTTTAAATTTAAAACGACATGTCGTTTGGGTTGAAACAATAAACGTTTGCTCTTGCTTAAAATATGCTCTTTTGCTGCAAACGAACGTTTTTCTTATACCAACAGCTAAATAATAATTAAAAAAAATATATGTCACTAAGCAACAATGGCATTTTTGTGGACTCTTTGGACGGCACGATCATATTGTATTCTATTCTAATATAGTATATGAAATATAATTTGTGTTTGAATATTTTCTTTTTTACATATATTTAGATACAATGTGTGTTTGGGTTGTTTATATTTGAATAGTCATTCTAATATGCATTGATAAGATAGAGAGAGAATATGTGATATAATTAGTAAAAATAGATTAAAAAAAAAGAATGAATAATAAGATTGATTAGTATATTGTTTAAATATATTTATATTAAAATAGAATATATAAGATATCCAAATATATATTGTATTATATTGGGATGTAATACAAAATTAACGTGTCTTCTATACACACCATTATTTGTTTTGCAGATAATACTTGTCGTTTTAACTTAAACGACATAACCTTGGATAACAAAAAGAACTTTGCTTTCTATAAAACGACAAAATCTATTGCGTGACATCAAACTTTTGGCACGTTTGTAACAAAGGTTTGAGATGAATTTTTATATTTAAATAAGTTTTTTTGAAAATTAGTTATAATTTTTTTGTTGATTTTTTAGAAAAAAAAAATTGAGATGAAAAACTTAGAACTAAACGCATGCTTTATTATTTTTGCACAAAAGATAGCAAAACTATTTGACAAAAGACGAACAGTCGTTTTCAAGCTCAAACGACGGAAACCTTAAGAAATATAGGTATGCCGTTTTTTCTGAAATGTAACTTGTCTTTCATAATAAACTCGAAATTTAATTTTAGAAAAACGACATGTGCTTTGGGAGTCAAACGACATAATATTTTTGGAAGCTCAACTCTTGTTTCCTAAAAACGACAGCAATAATTGCGTAGAAGAGATAGTCGTATTTTCACAGGACGACGGCAACTCTTGTTTTTGTTATATTTTCTCTTTTAACTTGAAGGAATAATACAACAGAAGAACATTGTTTGTACCTTATGTACATTAAATCTGAAATAAATGTATGTTTCCGGTGTCTTTAATGTTTTGTTCTTGACAACACAACACCAAACTATTCAACTAAAAAAAAAAAAAAAAAAAAAAAAAAAAACAAACAAACGACTAGAATTATAGCCACACCGGTGAAGTCGGAAGTCTCCTCCACCTTAATTTCACACTCTCCAAAGGGCATAGCTTAGGAAGTCGGTAATCTCCTTCTCTCTCTCCATAGCCAACTGTAGAACGATCAAAACACACACACACACACACACACATATATATATATATATATATATATATATTCACACACGCGCAAATCTCAGCCATCCGATTTCATGGGGGAAATCTGAACTCCCCTCGCTCACCTCACCGTTTGAAACCGTCCTCGCCGTCGGATCTTCGGAGAATGGAGCCGGACGCGAGCATCGAGACGAGCAGCATGATCCGGGTGGCGGTGGTGCCGATCGGGGAGGTGCCGCCGGCGGTGATGAGGGACTACTCGGCCATGCTGCTCCGGCACCAGACGATCCCGCTCTCCGCCACCAGCAGCTTCTACACGGAGCACCAGAAGTCTCCGTTCGCCCACCAGCCCTGGGACTCCGGCAGCCTCCGCTTCAAGTTCATCCTCGGCGGCGCTCCTCCCTCCCCCTGGGAGGACTTCCAGTCCAACCGCAAGATCCTCGCCCTCATCGGCCTCTGCCACTGCCCCTCTTCCCCCGATCTCTCCTCCGTCTTCGACCTCTTCACTGCCGCCTCCAAGTCCTACTCCTCCGCCCTCCTCCACCGCTGCTTCGCCTTCTGCCCCACCGATTCTCAGGTCCATTTTCCCCCTCTATTCTCCATTTCCATTATTCTGTTTGATTCCGTATAGCTAAAGCTTCAATTTTTCATATGCAATTAAAAAATTTAGGAATCAGAATTTGGTTGTTCAGATTCAATTACTGTATCCAAATCATTTGGTTTGTTGATTGTGAATCTGGATTTTGAGGTAATTTTTGGTTTATTTTTTATTTTTAGTTGGAGGAATGGAGTAAGAAAGGTGGGAATCTGATGTTGTTCCCGCCGGCGGACCGCGAGACGCAGGAACTGCACTTGCAGACGATGATGCAGGATATTGCGGCCGGGCTGCTGATGGAGTTTGAGAAGTGGGTTCTTCAGGCCGAGTCTACGGGGACTATTCTCAAGACGCCTTTGGATTCCCAATCTAGTCTCAGCTCAGAGGAGGTTTATGTCTAGGTGTCCTATAGAATTTGAACAATTCATCTGAACTTTCGTGAAAAAATGCCTTTACAGCGACGGATTAAAACTTGGTTATTATAGTTTGTGATTCTACGAGTTCAATGTTGGGATGGAAATCTAACTGTTTCGGTTGAACTTGGAATTGAAAATGCCAGGTTATCAAGGCCAAGAAACGAAGGCTTGGCCGTGCACAGAAGACCATTGGGGATTATTGTCTGTTGGCGGGATCACCTGTCGATGCAAATGCACATTACACTACTGCGTTAGAACTTTCAAGGTTGACTGGGGATTTCTTCTGGTTAGCCGGGGCATTGGAAGGCAGCGTTTGTGCTTTACTGGTAGCTCTTTTTTTCTCTCTATGGTACATGTGTACGTTACTACATTTTGTGAATAAATATGTTATTGTCACCCGGCATGAGGTTCATCTGAATAAATACATTTTATGAACTACGTTTGTGAATGTCCATCGGATTTAGGATGGGCCAAACAGTAACATACATCTATGAATAATGCTATTCTCACCCGGCATCAGGTTCATCCAGGTCTTTCCTTTGAAGGGAATTGAACAACTCATGTGTGGTGGTCGTGTAACTTATTAATAAATTGGAACAGTCTTATGGAAACAATGCCAAGTGTTTTTTCTGACAAAATGACTGTTGTGTCTCGTAGTTTTCTTATAATCAAATTCATTTTTCATCTGTGCCTCAAAGAAGATATGTTCTGAATTTCTCACATATGTGTTTTCAGATTGATCGAATGGGCCAAAGGGATCCGGTTTTGGAAGATGAGGTTAGATATCGATACCATAGTGTCATTTTGCACTACCGGAAGTCATTTATACAAGAAAATGCACAAAGGTAACCCCTCTCAATGACATTCATTTATAGAAAAACTAAATAAATCAATCAATGACTCCTAGACTTTAAAAAGAAAAGGATTGTTTATATAAAATGCCCTAGTTGTTGATATCATTATTCCAGACTGTTGACAATTACTTCTTTCTAATGTTTTGTGCAGAGTTTCACCAATAACCTTTGAACTTGAGGCTACTTTAAAGTTAGCAAGATTTCTTTGCAGGTAAATGTTTACTTGGACCATTTCTGATGCATCCTTAAAATGGAATAGCATGTTTTTCCAAACAATGAATGTTGTTGTTTTATATCTCGTTGTTCAGTAGCAATTCTGAAATAAGTTTCTTCTATCCTATGGCTTCAAGGACTTAAATTTCTTTCTGCTGTAAAATGCTAATTTGCTTAAAGATTTTTATCTTTCCTTTTCTTTTGTGCCATTGGTCATATTCACGTTTAACATCGTGAATTATTATTATTATTCTTTTGGCAAATACAGGAGAACTATTATTTGCCATATTGTTCTTCATCTTATCTATTTTTATGTTTCCTTTTTTCAGAAGAGAGCTGTCTAAAGAAGTGGTTGAACTTTTGACCGCTGCTGCAGACGGTGCTAAATCTTTGATTGATGCCAGTGATAGGCTGATATTATATGTCGAAATAGCTCGTTTGTATGGCTCCCTTGGCTATGAGCGAAAGGCTGCCTTCTTTTCAAGGCAGGTAGCTCAGCTATATTTACAACAAGAAAATAGACTGGCTGCTATTAGTGCGTTGCAGGTTTTGGCATTGACAACCAAAGCTTATCGTGTTCAAAGTGCAGCATCTGTTGCCAAAGGGTCTATTGCAAAAGTGAGTCTACAAGCACCAAGCAAAGCAGAGTGTCATTTTCAATGGTTTCAAATCATATTCCTATTAAACAGAATTGTTTGCTTGCTTTATCTGATTGATGAGTAGATATATTTTGTTTTGTGAAACATAGATCACTTTCTCTCATAATATTCCCGTGGACAACATCCTTTCATTTCATAGCACAATAGGTTGTGAAATGCAGATTATTAACGGCTTCTCATCCGTTTATCTTTCTCGAAAACTTTGCAGAAGGAAACTGGATTAGGTCATTCTGATAGCACAAAAATGCTGCTCCAATCAGTAGTGTCTCTTTTTGAGTCTCAATGGAGTACCCTACAGATGGTTGTATTGAGAGAAATTCTGTTATCTTCTGCCCGTGCTGGAGATCCTCTTGCCGCGTGGAGTGCAGCTGCACGACTTCTTAGATCTTATTATCCTTTAATTACACCTGCTGGGCAAAATGGCCTTGCTAGTGCACTTTCGAATTCAGCTGATAGGCTGCCATCAGGAACTCGCTGCGCTGATCCTGCCTTACCTTTTATTAGGTCAGTACTTAATCTTTTCAGAATCCCACGAGTCTTTACGAGCCAAATGGCAACAAGATTTTTTGCAGTGTTGTACACGAACAAAACCTAGATGCTTCATTAAGGCGGTTCCTTTTTTTCTTATACTTTTTTGCAGTGTTGTTTTCTTTTGGTGAATGAAGTAGTTTGTGCATATCTCTTTTGCGTGATAAATTTGAGGTTTTTGACAGTGTTTTATTACCCAACTTGTTGTTCCAAGTATGGACAATTATGGGCTAATTTGATATATATCTCATTTCTGTGTTTTACTTGGTGACGTCAGCATGATTGTTGTCCCTGCTTACCAAAGATTTTAATCAATCTTTTTATCTTGGAATCATTTAATTCAAATTTCTACATTCTTCCAGAGTCCATTCTTTTCCTGCCCATCCCTCACAGATGGACATTGTTAAGCGGAACACCGCAAGAGAAGATTGGTGGGCAGGATCTGCTCCTTCGGGGCCTTTTATTTACACACCGTTTAGCAAAGAAGAGCAAAATAATAACAGCAAGCAGGAGTTGGTTTGGGTTGTTGGAGAACCAGTTCAGGTCTTGGTGGAGTTGGCAAACCCTTGCGGCTTTGATTTGAGGGTCGATAGTATATATCTCTCGGTGCATTCGGGAAATTTTGATCCCTTTCCTGTTACTGTAAATCTTCCACCTAATTCATCAAAAGTGATCACGTTGTCAGGAATTCCAACTTCAGTGGGGCCAGTGACTATTCCCGGGTGCACTGTCCACTGCTTTGGTGTTATTACAGAACACCTGTTTACGGATGTTGACAATCTGCTTCTTGGAGCAACCCAAGGTCTAGTGCTTTCTGATCCTTTTAGATGTTGTGGATCAGCGAAGCTGAGGAATGTATCCGTTCCAAGTATTTCTGTGGTACCGCCACTGCCCTTGTTGGTATCACGTGTTGTTGGTGGTGATGGTTCAATTATTCTACATGAGGGTGAAATTCGTGACGTAAGGATAAGTCTAGCTAACGCAGGCACGGTTCCAGTTGAACAGGCACATATTTCACTATCGGGGAAAAACCAAGATTCTGTTCTCTCTTTTGCAAGCGAAACCTTAAAATCTGCCCTTCCTTTGAAACCTGGTGCGGAAGTGACAATACCTGTTACCTTAAAGGCTTGGAGACTTAGTTTAGTGGATGCTGATACTGCTAGCGGGAAGAGTTCATCTGGAACTGTAGTGAGGCATTCCAAGGATGGAAACAGTCCTGCACTGTTTATTCATTACTCAGGTAACTCGTTGCTATTGCATTTAATTAGAATTGGTATCTGTTGTTTTCCTTTTTTCCCCCCTCAGTTTTCACCTTCAAGCAAATAATCTATTCTCGACATTGTCCATGAAGTTTCATCCCATCAATCCCTGAACCGCACAGCTTCTGGGACTATTTGCAAACTAAGTATTTTCTTTTCTTACTTGTGACAATGAATGAACTAAATCTGTAATGGTACTGATGCAAGTAACGCTTTCTGTTTACATTCTTTATTCCGTAGGAGCATTAGCTTCTCTACATGGTTTTATCTGACATTACTTCATTCTCTCTCTCAGGGCCACTAACAAATTCTAAAGATCCTCAAACAAATGAATCGGTTGTGCCCCCTGGCAGGCGTCTAGCTGTACCGTTGCAGATGTGTGTCTTGCAGGGCTTGTCCCTTGTTAAGGCTCGATTGCTGTCAATGGAGATTCCTGCACACGTGGGTCAAAACCTTCCTAAACTGGTTCGTGTGGATAATAGCTCTCCTGAAGAAGCTATTAACTCCAACAATAAGATGGACAAATTGGTGAAAATCGACCCTTTCAGGGGAAGTTGGGGACTCCGGTTTCTTGAGTTAGAGTTGACTAATCCAACTGATGTTGTTTTTGATATTAGTGTTTCTGTTCAGCTGGAGAACTCCAGCAAGGAGGATAATCTTTGTGTTGACCAAGACTCTGTTGACTGTGGTTATCCTAAGACGAGAATCGATAGGGATTGCTCTGCAAGGGTACTAATACCGCTGGAGCACTTTAAGTTGCCTGTTCTTGATGCTTCCTTTTTTGTGAAGGAGGATCAGCCTGATGGGGTAACCAGTGGTAGAAGTCCAAACTTTTCCGAAAAGAATACCAAGGCTGAACTAAATGCTTCTATCAGAAACCTCATATCCAGAATAAAGGTTCGGTGGCTATCAGGGCGGAACAGCTCTGGAGAACTTAATATAAAGGATGCCATACAAGCCGCTCTTCAGACATCTGTTATGGACGTACTGCTGCCAGATCCATTGACATTTGGGTTCAGGCTTCTTGGAAGCAGTTCTGAAGACATTGGTTCGTTTGAAGAATCCGCTAAAGTTCGGTCTCCTGCACCCAAGGGTTCTGTTGTGGCACATGACATCACTCCCATGGAAGTTGTTGTTCGTAATAACACGAAGGACAGGATCAAGATGAGTCTTAGCATTACGTGCAGAGATGTAGCTGGAGAGAATTGTGTGGACGGTGCCAAAGCAACTGTCTTGTTGTCTGGTGCAGTTTCACCTATCACACTTTCTTCATTCAAACTTTTCGATCTTGTTTCTTCAGAACCTCAAAGTCTTCTTGCTCGTTTCATTGTTTCTCTTCCAATGAATGCGCTTACATTTTTTTTTTTTTTTTTGTTTTAAACTTTTAAAACAGGTGTTTTGAGTGGAATCAGCATGGAGGTTCCCCCACTTCAAGAAATCAAGCATTCATTCTCGTTGTATTTCCTTGTCCCGGGCGAGTACACACTAGTAGCAGCTGCCATGATCGATGATGCTAATGACATCCTCAGGGCTCGTGCTAGAACCGATTCACCAGACGAGGCAATTTTATGTCGCGGGCCTCCATATCATGTCCGTGTTGTTGGAACTGCTTGACTCTTTTTTTTTTTTTTTTCATTTTACTTTACGGAATTGGTCGAATTAGATTCCATTTGGATTTTATTAGATTACAGGAATGCTGCTCGAACAAGACAGACAGCGCCAGTTTTTAATTTGGCAGCAGCACGAGTTACGCATTGCCATTCTTATTGAATTTGCCAGAGTCCTCGTCCTTTCTCCATTTTCTCAATATAGCTAGAGCTTTTTCTGTTGTAATACTACATTCGTTTGTCTTGTAATATTATTCGGTATTTGAGTTGTCACCATTTAATTTCGTTTTATCTCCATAATTGAAGCACCTAAAAACGAGAAACAAACAACAAAACAAAAGATGAGGATGTAGGTTTGGGATCCTAAATGGGCCTCAACTGGTATATTACGTAGCTGTTAACACATCAACAGCTCAAACTCCGTACGATTAGCCTATGACGGTCAAATCGCAAATATAACATCGTTCTAGTTCTAATCTAAATTTTTTATTTCAATTTTTATCTTTTTTTTTTAAATATCAATAAAAATAATAATTAATTTTAATTTAAAAATTTTATCTCAAATCTTTATTCTAAACGTGTCAGTAGTGTTTGAGTCAAAATTATTCTCTCAAACACTTATTTATTATTATTATTATTATTATTATTATTATTATGCATAAGAGAAACAGTGGTTTTCAAAATACGATGAATTCTGATGGATTTCATGCAAAAGTTATCCAAAATTTTTTTTGGGGACGAAATTCCTTTCGTAAACAAGAAAAACAAGACCGACGTGTACTTCTTGATAGACAAAGACTTTTCATGCTTTCTAACACAATTTTGATGGACATTAGTTTCTTGGTCAGTGGATAGGTTTCTATCATAAGATTAAAACGTTTCCGGTGTAGACTTTTCTCATCTTAGCTCCATCTTAATTTTTTCTTTTCCCCTTTTTTTTGGGCATTTGTGGTCACCATAAATATCCTTATCAACAAAGCAAATTCTTTGATATTACGTTATATATATAATTATAAGAAAGCTTTTTTGTCCATGAGCTGGATCTAAATAACACTTGTAACATTTTATTTTTCTTTATAATTATTAATTGATTTACATGTAATTTTTATTTAAAATCTTATAATCTGTATTATTTAGAACTATTAGTACAAGAAACATATATCAATTAAAAAAATATTACATTGGAATCAATCAGTTAATTATTACAATAACGTATAAAAAAAAATTATAAGTGTCGTTTTTTAAAAGTGCTTGATAGAGGAATATAAATATATAATTGTAAGGAAATATTTAAAGTAAGTTAGTTAATTCTTTTACAAATTGGATTGATAGTTATGTTATTTAGTGGCTGCCTAATACAAAGAACAAAGCACAAGGGAATAGTATTGTTATCTATCAATCGATATTTATTGTCAGCAACAAACTAGCTATTTTCATCTGATTGGATGGACGAGTGACTTGTTTTTTTTGTCTTCCTTCATTCTTAATGTCCAAGACAAGCAAGCTGAATTGGCTTCGATGTTGGCCTTTGGTAAGATGTATAACAACAAAATGAAATTCCATTATTGATTTTTATCTTTTGTTTTGTTTTGTCTTTTTTAGAAGAAAATTGTGAGATGCTAAAAAGATCGGCAAAGTGATAAAATTCACACTTAATTACAACATAAAAACACAAGGCGTAGGGTCAAATTCTCCTTCTGTATCCAAACTTCAAAATTCAAAAATAAAATTAAATAAGATCAGTATGTAGGTGTTGATCTATTGGTGAGATAATATGTTCAACGCTTCACTTATTATTTTGAGATCTAGTCTCTCTAGTACTGTTTTATTTGTGGTTTTTATTAGATCTTAAATTAACGTTGGACCAATTAAAGGAGGTGAGAACACTGTCGATCCTATTTTTATTCGTAAAAAAATTTTGAGATAAAAATTTTGGTATAATACTAAATTTTGGTATTATTATTAAAAAAAAAAAAAGGTTGTTTCTTAGAGGCAAAGAAGGGTTTAATTAGTTAGCCTTTCTGATGGTGGTTGGAAACGTAGGATCCGTTTGCTATATAATTAGCTAGTTGGGAAGATGGAAACAGGAAACTATACACTGAAAATGAAGGAGTAAAACATTGACCTAAAAAATGTGAAAAATATATGTAACACACAATAAAATGATTGAACCCTTTCTCCTATAATAAGCATGAATGAAGCATATAAAAGCAGAGAAATTCTAAGACACCAACTTGACGCGTACATGAGAAAAACTTTTTGTTATTTTTTTTTTTTTTTGGTGGTAATTTAACCATGAAACTGTAACATCATTATAATTGGAAAATATATGGCATTTATATCATGAAAATGCATATCTGTCAAGATTGCAACATTTTCTCCATTCAATTATGCCTAATGGCTTATGCATCTTTTGTCATTGCTTTTGAATCAAGTTCGAGGCTGCAAAAGTTGGTTTCAAAGTGTCATACTAAACTTCATGTTGAAACAGAATTAAAGTGTCATTCTCCAAGTTTTTTTTTTTCTTAATCCTTTTATTGTCCTCATTAGCCAGGTTTTGTAACTCAAATCCTTTTAATTGATTCCATAAAATAAAAGAAAGAAGACAAGTATTATTCATAGGGCCGTCCCACTCTCATCCCCATTATTTATAAAAGAAATTCCGAACCAACCATGAATATACAAAGGATCTAACTCAATTTTACTCGAATGATAAGTCTAGTTTCACACAAATCATCATAGATAAGACCTTTTCATATTGAGATTATCGAATATCAAACTCAAAGATATTATGAAAGAAAAAAGGGAAATACATACTACATCAACCCATTAATGATAAAAGATTTACTTAATTGAAAGGCAGTATTATAGCATAAGGCAGAAATATATATTTTTTAATTTTAGTTTTCTCACTAGGGATGGTAGGGTTAACATATTTGGTTAACTAATTATCAGCAATGTCTTGCAAAAATGGTTGTTTCTTTCTGTATATGGATAGCTGACTTTGGTTTTTTTTTTTTTTTTTTTTTGGTTTATAGGAATATGACAGATGCGATTCGCATGAATCAACACTAAACCAATATGTTATATGTATAATACAATATGTTTTTTCAGCCAAAATGGTATCTACCTTTTCCAAAAGGACGTAAGAGTTATGATCCTTTCTATATATGTAAATTCTTCCTGCTATGTTTATATGTTATGGAATTATTTTAATGTGACATATAGCCACATTTTAAGTCAACAGACAAAATATCCAACTAAAGAAGGAATTATAATGTATATATATAAAATTCGACTACATGCAAAAAATCATTATAAAATGTTAAATTCAAATCTTTCCATCTTCAAATTTAAATAACATGTGTTTTTGATGTAATGGACCACTTACACAAATATTGAAATACTTAAATAAAAAAGTCCGAAAACTCTAAAAAGCTCTCCCCATTTTCCTCCCCCAACTATGATGCCATTATTCATTCACCGTCTAAAAGTCAAAACTGACCATAGATTTCACCTAAAGTCGTAGGGTTTGGTACCACAGTGCCATTATTCCTTTCCCTTGCAAAGTAACAAAAAATGGTGTGTGTATATATATATATATATATTTGCAAACTTTTACCCCCCTCAGGGAGAAATTTTGTATAAAAAATTCATGTTTTCTTTTATGTCACGTGATATATTTATTCCTTACCACCTGCATACCTTACTATCAGTGTCATGGAAATAGGAAATATTCCCACCACAATCAAGAAAAAAATTGACTAGTTCTTTTTTATTTTATATCTTTCTCATAAATAAAAGCATATATATGTATATATATTATGATGAGAAAATGAAATTAGCGTCGAAAAATAAAAAAAATAAAAAAAGAAAGAAAGAAAGAAAAAGAAATAGAAAGAAGTGTCAAACCAGGAGTGGTGTGACATCACACAAGAAAGGGCAAACACAACACAACACAACACCAACAACACCAGAAAAATGATGCTGCGTTCCATGACATGTCGTTTAAGGCTTTTTTCCTCTCTCACCCATCAAATCATCAACGTTATCCTCCTCACTGTGTGGTTCTTTTCGTAGTCGTTTCCCGCCGCCGCCCCCCCCCCCCCCCCCCCCCCCCCCCCCCCCCCCCCAAAACAATCCGCCAATACTCCCAGTCTGACCAGTATTAATCAAAGTTTTTTTTTTTTTTTTAAAGAAGTATTTATCAAAGTTTGTTGCAGCTAATCTGCATATTATAAATATATACATATATATATATAAATAGAAAGTGTCTCATATATAATATCTCATAAAATATGATATTTTTTATTTTTTATTTAGAAACTTTTAATAAATAATTAATTTATATATAAATTCTTTATTTATAATATTTATATGTGATATTTAGATATTAATATAAATAATAAATATAATTAAAAAATATTATATTTAAATCAGTCACTTGATTGATATGATATTATATAGGTCATGTTACGCGTAGGATACCATATATATATAGGAAGCCTTATATATAGGCCTCCATATATATATATATATATATATTTATATATAAACTATACACTGGCTAGAGATGTTTCAAAAGCAAAAAAAAAAATTACGCTAGAGGTCAAGTTTTATATGTAGCATGACCTGTAGTATGTTCGAAGAAAAGTGGACCAAAAGTAGACGGAAACTATTGGGATGCAGGAAAACAAAGACAAAAATAATTGGTGGATTGATGCGTAAATAGTACTATTTTTTTAAGGGGTTTTTTTTGGTCCTTACAAAGTTTCTTAATGGATTTGAAAGACAAGAACCTTTACAATGGGGGACATCTTTTTTACTCCATTTATGGGGTAAAAAAATTATACACCGTCCGATTAAAACCCATAGGTATGTAGAGGTAAGTCTTATGGTGGCCAAAATAAAACCTGAAACGGTGGGAATAATAAAAGAGAGAACAACTAAAAAAGTTTCCGTCAGATAAAAAAGAAGAAGAAGAAGAATTCACCATACTCTGTATACAGCCATACAGCCACAGTTCTTGTGCTTCACGTTTTTGATAATTCAACCTTAATTACAGGCCGTGAATGGATTTCAAAAAAAAAAAAAAAAAATCTACATCAACTATTGATACAAATTACAAGAAACCAAAACCAAAACTTTAATTACAGGCCGAACAACTAGTAATTGAAGAAACCAACCGATCAAATATTCCGGTGGCAGTAGATCCCGCCGGTCAAACTGTAGTCTCAAATTTGGTTACATAAAACTTCAAATCTGCCTCCGACAACCACCCTGAAAGCCAAATCGAAGTATCCACCGGCCGCCGTCCAACCTTTCCCCCTACGGCGAGAACAACGGACCTGGATTTCTATACGTTGGAAACTCTCTCATGACTCTCTTCGTACCGATCGATCTGCTCTCTTCCGCTTCAATTTCCCCAAACTCCTACCTATTAATCCAATCAAAATATAAATCAGAGTCCAACAATTTCGAGTAATTGAGTTCATAAGCCCTAGATTCTCTATTCTTCGCAAGAACCTGAAAATCGTCGGATGTAGTAGTTGTCGCAGACTTTTTCCACGGACTGGATCGGCTTCCGACTAGGATTTCGCGGGTTCAAGGCCACGCTGAGGCAGACCAGAGCCTCGACGAGATCGGGATGGAGGAGGCAGACGTACCAGGCGATGAGTGGTCGACGACGAAGACCTTACCCTAACGGCGGCGATGGCGTTGAAGAGGACAATCCTAAATTTCGTTTGGTATTTTAACTCAACTCTAACTAATCTCTATTTTTTCATCTTAATTTTGGGAAAATATGTGGTAAAAACCCATCGGTAGAGCCTTTTTTTAGACCGTTAAGATTTAATCGAACGGTTCAAATATTGATGGTATACGATATTTATTATACACCTAACCTCACACAATCATTGACGATCTTTTCGCCGCCGACAACGGACACCGGCGACTCATCCGAGAAGAATTTAGGTGGGAATGATTGTGTGAGTTAGGTGTATGATAAATTCGTATACCATTAATATTTAAACCATTCGATTAAATCTTAACAGTCCAAAAAATGACTCTACCGGTAATGACCCTCAGAGGGTCTCTACCACAACCATGCTCTTTAATTTTTATCTTTTTTTCTAAAAATCAACAAAAATTATAATTAATTTTTAAAAAATCAATTAATTCAAACTTAAAAATTTCATGTCTAGAACCAAAAGCAAACTTATTTTTTAGACTGAGCAAGAGTAACGGCGTTAACCGTGGTCAACATTTTTCTGTTTGGGAAATAATAATCCCCTACATACCGTGCTTTTTTCTTCTTCCTATTTAATGGGCCCTAATTTTGATCTACCCATTTCAAGCCCTTGGATCTTACCCTATCAATGGGGTAAAATAAGCTTACCCCCATTGTAGAATTGGCCAATCTTTAAAATGTAACGAATCCATAAATTTACAATTGATCCACTCTTACTAAATTTCCTTAAAAAAAAAAAAAAGATTAGTTCATATGAATAATTCAGACTGTCGGATCCTAATCACTCTGAGTGCAGTTGGACACTTGCACGGGGTATACTAACAACGATGTTGCATTATTACACATATAATGTTTTGATAAAAATCATTAAACTTGTTTTTATCTTTTCAATGTGCAAATCCTTGTTTTCATCTTTTTTCACTTTCTTATCTCTGATCCCTTCATCGTCTAAGTTCATGCGGTGGGGATGGAGCACAGTGATGAAAGGGAAAGTGGGGAAGTGGTCCATGCAAGAATTGTTGCAAGTGTTTTAGTGGTCCATGAACCAAAAAAAAGAAAAAGAAAAAGAAAAAAAAAACCCCAAAAAAAAGGGGAAAAAAAAAAGGAGATCTAGAGAGAGAGAGGGAGAGAGGGTTAAACATGAGGCTGAGAATGAGAGGAGGCAAAGGAACATGAAGTAGAAAGAGGGTGTACGGGACTAAATTAAAGTCATTCGAGTTTAAATTCCACAACAACCTCATCCTAGCTAACAGTTCCACACTAGTTTCCAAAAAAAAAAAAAAAAAAAAACCCTCACCGAGCTAGCTCACTCAAAATTACATGCATGAAATGATCTGATATACATCTTGTCATTTGATATTATTACATATAACTGGTTTCCTGACCTCAACACACACACACACGCAACATTTGTTTTTCTTTTCTTTTCTTTTCTTTTCTTTTCTTTTTTTTCTGTTTGGTGTTTTTCTTGTCTTCTCCCACATGTGAAAACGATCGAGAATCAGTAAAAGGCTTTATAAAGGAGACAAATGAGGGAGCATGATCTAAAAAATAATTTACATAGTTCAGTAATCTACATAAAATGAAGGTTCAAACCCCAAAAAAACAAACAAAAAAATCAGGTGGGTGGACAGCTTTTGAATACTTTTTTTTTAATGTCCGAATTCTCTCTTTTTCTTGAAGGAAAATAACCGATGCCCATTAGTATTTTGATTGATTACACATATTGAATGGGTCGATTAATCAATAATTTATTTTTTTATTTATCAAATATTAAACATTGATGGATTATTATTTAAAAATATATATAATTTTCTCACATATCTCTAAAAAATCGGCAAATTAATTAATATGATCCGTATTTCTTTTCTTTTCTTTTTTTTTTTTTTTTTTTGTTTGTAGGAAGGAAAAAAAAAAAAAAGAGAGATCCTTCTATAGTGACTGAGAAAGGGGGGAAAAATAGTCATGATGTCTAAACTAAAATCCCAGGCACATGCACCTCGGTATTAAGGCTATTATGTATATATATGCAGTTGAATGCCTAATAACATATCTAAGGGGGCATCTTTTAGATATTGAAACATATCTAATCTCAAATTGCATGTCTCTGTTATCCTCCAAAGAGCTTTTTTTTTTTTTTTGCCTTCACTTTTCTTGCGAAATTTCCCCTCAATAATTGTACCAAAAAACGATACCACATTTATATAGATAGATACATATATAAATGTATATATGTGTATGTGTATAAGCAAGGCTGAAGATTTAAACACTATGATGCAAGCGACAAAGTGCGCCTCGAAAAGCATACATCGAAGCGGGTACGAATTAAAGATGAGAAAAGTCTTGAACAACAAGAAACACTATAAACCCTCTTATCAATTTGGATAACCATCCCATCTCTTGTGGGGTATATATATATACACTACACCGCCATCTCTTGTGGGGTATATATATATATACACTACACCGCCACGCCTAAATACACAAGTTAATGATGACACACACACACACATATATATATATATATGTGTGTGTGTGTATAAGAGTACAAATTCAAAATAATGTCCAGTGAGTCATATTGTATTTTTCTATCTTGGTAGATTGGCGTGTCAAAAGTTTGTGATTGTTACAAGTTGTCTATTATTCTTCACATCATGAATTATAATATAATAATATAATTTAATGCATACGTACGTCCATAAAAAAGCTACATTAAAAATAAAAATAAAAAATAAAAGAAAGAAGAAGAAGAAGCTTTGCCCTAGCCAGCTTCAATTTTAGCCCCCACTATCAAAAAGTTAATTCACTTTTGCGAGCTAGGTTAGTTATCATTCTACATACTAATATGAGTATATTATGTACATATATCGACCTTAAAAATTGAATGAGATTCCCATAAAAAATTTACCACTAGCTAAAGCGTTGTAAAATTTGAAGATGGAATATTTGAACCTGTTCCAAAATATGCATTGGACTGAGAATATTTATGATATAATTTGAGGAGCTTAATTCATGAATCTTATGATCTTTTGTTCTAGGGTTAATAATCAAGAGAAAACATTAATTAATTAAGAAGATATGGCTAAAATAAATGGGTATTTTGGTCAACGTAAACAGTACATGATATATATATGTAAATATATACATATGTGTGGATATATATATTTATGTATGTGTGTATAGATATATCTTTCGTATTCATAGCATGGTCAAACTTAAAACTATATATCAAATAATGTAGTACATTTGATCATATGAGAATCCACAAGTAGTGTTCTCTAACATCAATGAGGTCCCTTTATTTTCCCTAACTTGCTACCTTAATTTTGCAAGTCTCTTCCAAAAAGAATATGCTACCCCACACTTGTGATACGATAACTACAAATGTTTTTTTTTTTTTCCCCTAACATTATTATTATTATTATTTTGGTTGATAATGATAACTACTAAGTGGGGGAAACCAAAGTGATTTTGTCTTCCAACATTTCGGAGGAGAGAAAATTTACCCACAACACATAAGGAAATTATATAATAGTTAAGGTAGCTAGTTAAGGCCGGTTCATTTATATACCAAATTTACTTTGTTCCCTAATTTATTGTTGCCATAGTATTGCACTTGAGTCTTGACCCTAAAGCTCATGCCAAAATAAGTAATTAAATGAATATAATTATAGGATGGTATTTCTGTAGCACACACATATACATATATATATATTCATATATATATATATATATGAATGTGAGCTTGAATATAGATCATGATAAGCATTGACATTCCGGGGAAGAAATGTGCAAACAGTGCTTTTTAATAATTATAGTCGAATTAAACATTTTTGGTCAAATAATCTGTTGGGACTAACTCAACAAATGTGAAAGGAGATATGCAAAATCTTAGATTTTAGGTTTTTAGGACCCATTAAAAAAAAAATTCCGGCCAAAGTAAAACTTGTAGTGTCAAGATCTCTTCAACCACATACAGTTCATGCACATATATATATATATATATATATTATTTGAAAAATCAAATGATAGCCCAACCGCGGGTGATGCTATCAATTTCTCTTACCCCCCTTTCGTTCCCAAAGTGGACGCTTTATTAAGAAAATTGGCACCAAATGAGGACAAAGACAAAGACACAGACAAACCTTACATAAGACTTTTTCCACTCCCATGACATAATCTTGTTCCCCTGCATAATTAACGTGGACCCCATTAATATTTCACAAATATAAATTCAAACAACCCCAAAAATAAAATAAAATAAAATAAAATAAAATAAACCTCAATCCACCAAACACAAAACCTCGCTTAGTATCATTTTAGTCACCAAATCAGCCCACTGCTGATCACAATTTTTTATGTTAATTTTCTTCTTTCCTTTTTGCTAATTAATTACTTTAATTAATTTGTTTTTGTGTTCATATATACAAGAAAGTTCGTGTTTCTGATACTGGATACTATTTATTATTTATTATTTTTTACTTATAAACTTATAACAATTAATTATTTATTTATTTTTTTTTTTTGTTTATAATCATGTCTTAAATATTATTTAGATATCGACATAATAGAGAAATACATTCGAATCACCAATATAGTATAATATGTTTTAAAAAAGTTACAAACAACGTATAAAAAAGTACTGAATAATAGTACCTCCGTATATATATATATATATATATACATATATAGGGACCCATAGAATGGGACAACAAGGGAGCCAGGGAGGGGTTCAGAATAACTTAAATGTTGTTGGCTTGTGTAAAACGTGTGGGGCCCTATTTGGACTGTCCAAAGCTAAAGAGCTGGGAGATATAAAATATATATATATTGCCGGAAACATATACGTACATTTCTTTATATATGTATATAGATATATAGATATATGCAATGCATGGCGAGGTGCGATGGGTGCGAAGTGCACGTTGAGGCAAGCAAAGCAAGAAAGCTAGCGGATGCCCCACGAAACCTAGGCCGTCGTTTTTGGCTTTTTGTCTTTTGGATCCGACATGTGTCAAGAGCACAACCGTTGGCGAACTGTGTGTCTGTGTTTTTGGTCTTTAGAGTTTGGACTGACTATTACTTCTCCACGCTCCTTTGTGAAATGAAATTATGAAAGTGACAAAAGTCACTACCGGCTTTTTTTTTTTTTTTTTTTTTTTTTTTAACTTTGAAATTTAAGATGTAGAATATTGTCAGGTCTTATTACGTAAAGAAGAGGAAAAAAAAATAATAAGTAAAATAAATTTTTAGTGATCTTAACATGCATTTAGTGTTGTGATTGAATTATAAAATTTAAGTTTAAATTATTAACGTTTATTGAGATATTTAAATTACTGAGTTAAAAATGTAAAAACTTGAATGTGTTCGGAAAAAATGTTAATATGGACTTTTTCGTTCATCTAAAATTCTATATAATTTGAAAAAAAAAATCTCATTTAGACTTATTTATGTTAAGTTATAAATTTTTAAATTTGAGTTATAAAACTGTATGAATAATAAAATTAAGAAAAAAATATAAAAATTAGATTGTGATTATAAGGTTTACAATGTAGCACCAAACAAGCCCTTCGATTAATAATTAGATTATGAGAGAGTAATTATTTATTAGTGTGATAACAATCATTACGTTTGATATGCAATGAAACGACAATTTGTGGTTGCACATTAGTGATGAATTTCATTTTTACAACGCACATAACAAAACTACCCTTAAAATTTTCGAAATGATGTATAATATTTGCAAAAAAAAAAAAAAAAAAAAAAGCAGCACTTATTAAAGGACTAAAAGCCTTCTAATTTCAGCGAACAAGTTAATTCATATAGTTTAGATTTCTTCTAATTAAAATCTAGATCATGTGAATAAAGGGACGTCATCTGTTCAATCACGTGCTGGTTGCATTTACATATCAATATAATATAGTTTTTTTTTTTTTTTGGAATAAAGTCAATCTATCTAAGAGTTTTAGTGTCTAAATTTGGGATTTATGGATAAATGATTTTATGCATTTTTGTTTTATTAAATATCTTAACTTTTATTACATTATAGGAAAATATGGTTGTTTTTTTTAATCAGTCACTAATTAATCAATACTAATTTGTATTTTTAATTATGATTAATCATGGGTTGATATGATCAATTACTAATATATCGATATTAATATTTTTTTTAGATCATTATAGGTATATTATGATCAATCATTGATTAACTGAAAATATCTATTTACATTTTAATGAGCGTGGCTGTTTTGTTTAAAATAAGTGTCCAAAAATTATCATTCTACTTAATTTTTCCCCAAAATTTTATCGGTTAAGTTGTGATATGATTTACCTTACATATTGTATCTGAGAAACATAAGAGGTCGTTTTTGTACAAATTTGCATAACATGTCATAACTTGATAGACAAAATAATTATAAAAAAGAATGTTAAGTAATTGTAGACAAAGTTTAATAGTAACATGGGACATTAATAGGGACTAAAATTAAGAAATATATAATTCAATGTTAACCATAGCATTAGGTGTATGTAGAGTTTGAATCCTACGATCACAACTTAAAAATTATTGACCATCTACACTCCGTATCCATTGAATCCAATAGGAATATTGTCTAACTGAAACTAGTTATATATTTTTTTTTATAAAAAAATCACGTGTAGTTAGTTACACGAATCATGACTAAGCACAAGTTATTTCAAGTACTGGTGAAAGGCAAGTAATGGCCACTTTCCCGTAAAACTTATATATTTATATATATATATATGTATATTTATAAATTATACACACACTATTTATATATGCCACTAGCTTATGCTTTATATACATATATAAAGAATAAAGTTTTTCTAAAAGGAAACGATGAGAAAGTGACCGAGTCATTAGATGGGAAATTGAAAAAAAATAAGTTCAAAAATATTTAAAAAAAATAAAGAAAGAAGCACGCATGGGTATAAACAGCAATTGACTTCTTTTTGTTAAAAAAGACGACAAAGGCAGGGGTCGACAAGAGACGTCTAACTATTGCAATCCCAATGCATATATATACATATATACATATGTATATATATATGTGTGTGTATATATATCATGCATGCATGCCTCTTTAACTCTGACCCCGCCGTCAGGTTTACTTTTGTCTTCTCCTTCGGCTTTTTCACGCTGCATTAGATCTGCTTTGCTTCTATATCCAAGTACTCGTCTCTACTCTTCGGTCTTTACCACACACATTAAAAATAATAATATATAATCCAATGCTTTCTTGCGTACAACGAGTAGTAAGAATACTAATGTTTTTCTGAATATACAAATTACATTTATCTCTCTTTTTTTTGTGTGAATATTTATCTCGTTTACTTTGAATCATATAAAATTAATAATATTTTTCTATCCAGCGTTATTACTTTTTAATAAATTATTATATATAACAAACATGGTATTATTTAATAATTATTGATGGAAAACAAAAATATCATTGAAAAATATTATAATAAATCAGTTATTAGAATAACATACAAAAAAAAAGTTATATGTTGGATTGCCAGGAAAGTATATTTATGAAACTAAGAATTATAAGAATCTTCTTCTTCTTTTTTTTTTTTTATGTAAATATGTCTATATATATATATATATATTTGTATATGTAAGAATCCACTTTGCCTACCGTTAGAAAATTCCCCAAGTACATATTACAATTATTTAAGGGAAAAAAAAAAAGCTTTTCGATGGAATCCAAACGAGATATTCAACACTTATTTGTTAATTACACAATTCTTGCAAAGCAATATATACACACACACACATACATTCTTTAATAACTAATTACCATCCCATAATTTTCAACGGGTCATTGATAATCAATTTATTGTTTTGTACGGATGTCCCCTAAACTTTTCGCATTTGATAATTTAGTCCTGAAATTGCTCATCCATCCGAATCTCGTTGTTGCCGCACCCACGACCTTGCTCATCCAGATGTCGGCTTCGCAAGTCCCATCCTTGCAGGGCCGACTTCCTGCACTAGATCTCATTGCCTCCATCGCCGTCACCGTCCCCGCGACCTTGCTCAACCGGATGCTGGCATTGCAAGTCCCATAATCGGCGAGATCTAGGCCTGTAGAGTCGAATCTTTTTAGGGCGGATGTTTGTGCCGGTTTTCTGGGCTTGTGTACCTATTCCTTGGTCAGTTTTTGACCATGCAAGCCATGGAATCATAGATGGGGATTGTTTGTCTTCAGCTGCATTGGGAGATTGAGATTCTATGGAAGTTTTTTTTTTTTTTTTTCCTACTTTTTTAACTGCTTGTGATTCGATCCCTGAAGGAACCGGGGGATTTTTTTTTTTTTTTTCCTTCAAATTATTTACAACTCGAGAATTAGGATTCCAAAACCTAGAAAAATCAACATTATCTTTTAGAAAAATAAACCCAGTAAAGATCAATTCAGTTTGAAAATAAATTCAAACACATATTTCTATGTTTCTCCTTGCTTATATCAACAAAAACCACTACATATAGTTCAATCACTTCTAAACATAATAGAAGTGATTAAAAAGAGAAAGAGTTAAGTTTACTTTAAAAAAACAAAATTTCAGTTAATAATAATAATGAATGTTTCTTTAAGATAGTAAAATTTACTTAATTTTGAATCAATTTAAGTTCAATAAATGAATTTTGTGCTAGATCAATAGAAAATGACCAAAATACCCCTTCTGAGAAAGTCACATGTGTCAAAATCCGTTAAAGATTTAACATTAGTAGGCAAAAGGACCAACCATACAAGGATTCTTAAATTCAAGGGGTCAATTGCTAGAAAATTTAGTTTAGGGACTAGATTACCAAATACAAAAAGTTCAGGGGATATTCATACAAATAATGTAATCAATTTCAATCGGCCATGATTACATTTTAGGGAAATCGGAAAGAATAGCATTAGAAAACATTAAGTACTTTGATCAACTTTAGTGATGGTCCAAGACCTATGGTGATTAGTATAATTAAGCTGGAAATAATATTAAACATATGTATTGAATAAGGGTTTGCTTGAGACGCAATACATAATTCTTGGGGTGATTAAGTCAATATATATGTCGCAGTTCTTTATCGTATGCAGGTCTTAATTGTAGAACAGTCATCCTTTCTTCTTCTTCTTCTTCTTCTTCTTTTTTTTTTTTTTTTTTTTTAACTTATGTTTAAGTATCATTTGTTAATCATAATCTATGTACATGGTCGTCGATTGATTGTGAAATATATAATATAATATTATGGTTTGGTCGCTTGAGAATATTATAACAGGATAGTTGCATAATAACAAATTCATTTCTTTATGCGTTTTTATTTAATAAGAATAACAAGAAGAATCAATACATACATTAAGACATTTGAATTAGATCGATATATCTTTAATATACCTTCATTATTTACATATCCATATTTTTCTCGGCGTTTCTATTTCCATATACCTTTCTTCAAAAATCAGTTGTAAGAGAGTACTACCCCATAAAGTGAATGTGCGTATTTGTCAACATCATCCAAGGAATTATATATACAAAACGGATGCATGACTATTATGTGGATGAGATATACTCTAAAACATTAACGAATTAATTAACATGCATCGAAATAGAAATAAGACATCAATTTTTAACGACGTACTATATAATAAACATAACGCCTATTGATTCCTAACTAAAAAAAAAAAATTATACTTAAAAAAGTATTTAATATTATTTTTTATTTTGTTCTTTATTATATGATCTTATTTCAAATGTCATATCTACTTTTCATCATAAATTTTAAGCTCTAAAACTTGTAAAAGTAAATTTTTAATTTTAAAATAATTTTAAAATAATAAGATTTGTAATGATTAAATAAAAAGGTTAATATTTATAATTCCATTAAAACGAATTATTTAAAATTTGATATATACTACACTTAGTATGTCAAATATGGCATGGAAAATAATATGTATTAGAGAGTGATCTTCTTACTTAAATAATAAAATTTAACATCTGAAGATGATGTTCTACCCTTTATAAACGTAAATTAATTATATCAATTAAAGATACTAAATGGAGCACACGTTTCTTTTTTCGATTTCTTTTATTCTTAGCTTCAATAACTGGATTTTCTTTTTTCTTTTTAGTTCATTACTAAAAAATGTAAATATAGAATTCATTGGATGTGGCATTGATCACGCATAGCACTTATATAGTTTCTATTGATTTAATTAATATATAGGATATACTTAAAGCTATGGTACAATCACTAGACACTACATATAACAATATTCCAATATAATATGCGAGTCGTGGTGTAGATACGTGCCTATAATTGTTTGGATCATGTATCTGTCTTCTAAAGATCCTTTGTGATTTTATTTTACTTTTTTTTTTGAATAAAAAATATATTATTGATGTCATCATATCTCCGTCGCTTGATCCTCTACATCAAAAATATAGTATTCATTCTAATTCAATTCTACTTATAGAGATTGATCTATAGTTTCAATCCCACCACCACAATCTTTTCGATCTATTAAATGATGTGGTTTAGAAAGAGATAGATCATCAAAGAAAGATGATAATTAATTAATATTAAAAAATGTGAAATTGTGGAAGAGACCCGAATCACCATCCAAATTATGAGTCTTAAAAGTGCTTTTTTAAATTAATTATATTAACCGAGCACTAACCAAAAGATTGATTATGCGGGTCCAAATATATACATGAACTTAATATTATTATTTATTATTGGGTTAGCTAGGAAGAGACAACTTGAATTCATACAATTGTTCATACAAACGTTAGATCTTTATTATCTAACTCGTTTTAATTTGTATAAGACTATTTATTTTCGATTGGTTAATAAATGAGCAAGATCTTCAACTTTTGAGTTATTAATTAACAATCTTAATATCTTATTTTATTGCTTACTTGCGAGCAAGCAAGAAATTTAAGGCGCACGCACAAAAAATTAAAAAAAAAAAAAAAAGTTAGCTTTATTGTTTTATTTTCATTTTTTGGCTGAAGATAAATTCACCTTCTTTATTGTATTAAATAATGGTGGGGGCTTAGAAGATAGATAACATATGGGCGGTGTCAAGGAACCAAAACCTAATTTAAAAAGTTTTTGAATTGATTTGGTGAATAAATATGATCACATCAAAATACTAATAAAAAAATAACCAGAGGCCATTTTATATCTTTGAACGTTCCAAAAGTCAGAACCTCACCTCCATTGATCTGGAAATGACATCAACTTTACCTCTTCTTCACCTAAAACATGAATTTCATATTTACACGTCTACTTAATACTTTTGACTTTATCTGCTGTCAAACTATTGCCAAAACCCTTTTTTCTTCCCTCCTTTTTAGATTAACTAGTCACTTTCTTGTCCTGATTAACAATGGAAAATAGAAGCTCAAATATAGAATATTCTAAAATTTTACTAGTTACCACGAAAGCCCTAGGTCAATTTCTAAAACAATAAACAAATAATTAAAAGGAAATTAGCCCTTGTTGAACTGGTTTATTTGATATTGTTTGCATGAACAATATGCATTATTACAAAAGGATATTAAAAGTTCGGAATATGAATAGCCGGCCTTTCCTTCACACACAAAAAAAAAAAAAAAAAAAAAAAAAAGCATTATTAATTGTGATAATTACTAACCAAATTATTCCCATAAATTAAGTGGGCAAAAACAAGGAGCACATTCGTAGTCGTTGCATGATATCATTTTCACTTTAAAAATGACAATTCTCAAACGCGAAATATATAATTAATCTGATTGCCAATTAGAGGGAGTATATTTAAAATTCAGAAAGATTGTTATCATATATTTTTTTTATGATATGTGATTTATAACTCCTATTTATTAAAGAGATGAAAATATTTATAGATTTTGAATCTAAAAGCTCCGTCTCAAATTCCTCTCTTCCCACTCACTCAATTAGTCCTAACAGGTAGAAAGATTGTTATCAATTAATATAAAACTGTATAATATATCAAATTTAAAGACAGTGTAATAAGGGAAAAATGTGTCATCTACTTGTAGCAGATATGTTGTTATTTTTTTTCCTTAAAAAAAAAAAGATTATATTTACTACAAGTTGAATATGGGATTTTTGATATATTCTGGTGCTCGTCCTTTCTTCAGAACTTAATAGGTCTATATTCATAAACATACGCTTCCAAAGTTTTAACAAATTCAATACCTCATAAAATGAATGTCTTACACAAATTTTAAGCAAACATCTAGAATTTTGACTTTCCCAATATTTCATAGCAGTTTATATCTTACATTCTAAAAATTTTGCAATTTAAAAAATGCTTATTATTAATTACGAGCAGTACATTCCTTCAAAAAAAAAAAAAAATTACGAGTGCATATTTATTGTATAGCAATATACCAATCAAATAGTGTGTACGCTCCCAAGGGGGGGAAAAATAAGAAAAAAAAAAGCATGTAACTTGATGAAATATGATAAAAATTTGACAATTTAGAACAATTTTGTATATGTTTTTGTGATATGCTATATATTACGAGAAGGATGAGTAACATTTTAAGAAGTATGTTGATCAATGATGGAAAGAAATATTAATAGGATACCACTAATAAAACAAGATGGCATAAAGATAAAATATGTCTTCCATTCTCTTTCTTTTAAAATGTTTCAAATTCGATATTCGTTAGTTTTGATCAAAGGTATTTTATCCGGTCAATAAATTAAACAGTATCGGATTCATGACATGGTGTGAGTGAAATTGGATCTATCATCATTCAAGTAAAATTAGATCATGTCGCATTTCTTCAACAAGTAAGATTAAACGATGACACCAACGAATTTTTTTCGTTTTTAACGAGCAACAAAAGAAATATTAATCGGGCAAGCTGCCTAATGTATGGACCACATGAAAATCGAATAGTTTTTTCTGGCATAAGCTTAGCCAACTCTGATCGGCCGAGTAAGACAGGCAATCAGGCACCCTCTCCAAGCCATTACGTAACTTTTTTTTTTTTTTTTAAATATCCTTTTTAATTTTTGTTTTTTTGTTTTTTTAACCTTCTTCCCTTTTTTTCGTATCTTACAAGCATCCTGCCGTTTGCCTGACGGCAGGTCTCCAAACAGAGGAAATACATATGTAGAGAGAGAAACAAGGTATAAATATAGAGAGAGAAACGATGTGGGGTCGCTCTAGTGTGTGTAAATATGTAGTGTATCTATGTAGTGCAAAACTAGCTAAGGTAATAAGTAGGGGACCATTTTTCCGGTGCTTTGCCAATTTGCCCTCATGGGTTGGACAGTTTGCCATAAACACCAAACAGTACTACAGCACCCCGCACCCCACCCTTGGGCCCACCTAGTTCTTGGTGGGCCCCACCATAGACTATCTATATATATTTTTCAAATATAAAAAAATAATAATCAGAGAGAGAGAGAGAGAGACGGGGGGACCACGACAACAGCGGGGCTACAGTTCTCATTGATTAAGCCGGCGGCTGTCAGAGAAGTCAAAAATTCCCGGTGGTCCCCACCGGAGTTCAGCCACGTGTACGGCTGAGATAAGGTCATCTTCTCGCGTGCTTGGATACTGGTCCCCCCCCCCCCGGCTTGTGGTCCTGCCAGGAGGAGGTGACTCGTGTCGAAAGGTCGTTGTCCCGCGAGTGGCGGAGACAACAGCGACGTAATTAATGGTCCCCCCTCCTTTCTTTTATTACAATTTTTTTATTTATTTTTTCCCGCGCTATTTTTTACCTCTTCGACGTGACCGGCTGTGGGTGGTCGCCTGAGCTACCTATCACCCCGTGTTCCGCAGCTTAGAACCGGTTCGGTCGAGGGTGAGATTAATTAAAGAAAAAAATTATATATATTTGAATGAAAATATTCACATGATAAAATTTTAATCCGTCTTTATTTGTAATCTTTGTTTAAAACATCTAAATTTTAACATTTTGCAACACTTAGCTTATGTTTGGATCGCTAGTTTGAATCCAAAAATTATGACTCAATTTTTATCTTTATTTTAGAAAGTCAATATCAGTTTTACTATTTATAATGACTACAGTTTTATAATTCAAAATTTAAAAATTTATAATTTTACATATAAAAGTTTATATGAGATGATTTTTATTTTTTTTAATTATATAAATTTCAAGATTAACGAAATAAGTTCTTTATTAATTTTTTAATACATTTAAAGTTTTATATTTTTTAATTCCATAAATTTAAATGCTTCATTGAAAGCATAATTTAATTCAGATCTAAATTCTACAATTCAAATCCATGCACTTTGGTTGTTTCACTCCAATCAAATAATTCTGATTACTTTTTATCTTTTTTCGTTAAAAGAAAATTTAGTTTTACTATTTATATTTCTAACTCTAACTTGAAAACTAAAATTTTAAAAGTTTATAATTTTATTATTTCAAATCGAAATGAGATGATTTTTTTTTTAAAAAATTACATATAATTTTAAAAGTAATAAAACAAAATTCATATTTTTTTTCAATATATTTTAGATTTTTACTCTAAATAATTTATGTTTAACCAAATATATAATTTCAAAACTCAATTTAATTTTAACCAAAATAATTTTAAAATTCCAGCTCAAAGTGGATCAATCAAAACAAAACGATCTTTTAATATCATTGTGGTATAACGATTAATTGGACTCTAGAAATGGTGGCCACGCTAGTTCGGATGACGTGGGAAGCACGCTCCAAGAGTTGAGGGAGATACTTAGGTACTATTGTTTAAGCATTCCCACGGGTAAGCTTCTTCTTCTTCTAGAGACACCCATGTACTTTTTGTTGTTGTTGGAACGAGGAAGATAAACCGTGTGGATGTATTTGCGTGTCATTTTTGTATTACTTTTCTACTATTTTTTTTTCTCACTAAAATTAATGTTGTAAATTTTTTTAACATTATAATATAAGGTAAGATATTTTATCATTTCTCACGTGTATGATGCGTGTTTATAAACTTCAGGCCCTTAAATTATTGTTTGGTAATAAATAATGCAGCAAGTTGTTTATTAAACCACCATTAAATTTCCCCCCCCCCCCCCCCCCCCCATTTGGTTTCTTCCTGTCTGATACTTATAGGTTTGATTGGTGTGGTAAAAACACATTGAAAATGTGCTCCTTTTTAAGTGAAGCAAAATGAAAATTTAGTACTTTTATATATATATATATATATTTTTTTTTTTTGGCTTGAAAAGGAATATCTGATAGCTCAATTAATTTAGCTAAAATATGATATGTTTATGTGAATTGGCCGGTACTTATATGAAGCTCGCATTCTTTAATTTTGTAGCCAACAATTTATGTAACAAGCTCAATATTGTTGATCTCTTTTTTTTTTTTAATTTTTTAATTTTTTTTTTCTCTCCCTTATGTACTCAACACACAAAGACTCTCATTTGCCATTTAGGGAGTTGATTTTAATGATGGAGTTGTATCGCACTCAACTTATTTTAACAGGCTATTAAGGAGTTAATGGCCACATCATCATGAAAAATTATTATTAGTTTAATAAAGAAAGAAACAAATCATCATTAATTTCATCTATTAATTATAAAAATAAATAAAAAAAAATGTTGCAGAAACAACTCTAATTGAAAAGAAAAAAAACTCGTAAGCCTTGGGTCAATTTTCCCAATATACAATGATTTGAATTTTTTCTTTTTGTGGGAACGTTAGTTAGAATTTTTTTTTTTTTTTTGGTCAGCAACACATGTTTTGATTTTTGAATGGCAGCTACCTATAGTTGAATGTGCCAAAACTATTTATTTTAGTACTCCAAATAGCGGAAGTGTCGGCGGGCAACAGTGCGTTGAGATGAGAAGTACTGAAGGCCGTTGCTACAGATTGGCTGAGATCAACAAACTGTTAAAGTTGGTGCCTTTTCTTGTGTTTAATTATTATGATTATTTATTATTTTCGGATTCAACTGTCTTTTTTTTCTTCTTTTTTTTTTTCCTAAGTTATTAGGTTAATTTTTGAATTTTTAACTTTTTACAGCATTGGTCATTGAATTTTTTTTTTAACTGAAATACCTCTAAACTATTAAACTGTTACTATAATAGTCATTTATCTTAATTTTTGAATAGAATCCGTTAGTTAGCATCATTTTTTGACTAAATTATTAACAGAATCTATTAAAAATTAACAGAAATGACTATTGTAGTAACATTTTAATAGTTTAGGGGTATTATCTGTTCTTTTTTTCATAGTTAAAATGATCATATATAAACTATTAAAAATATTATTACAGTAGTTCTGTCTATTAATTTTTTGACGGAATCCATAGCTTTTTGACCAAATTATTAACAGATCCAGTCCAAATATTGATAGAAATGACCATTGTAGTAATATTTTAAAAATTAAAGGATATTTCAACTGAAAAAAAGTTTAGAAATTAAAGTTACGTATGGTTAAAAATTTAAAAACTAAACTAGTAATTTACCTCTTTTTTGTTTTTTGTTCTTCGTTTTGGTGCTAAGGAATTCTTGTACAATAATCCCGGCAAAACCTAACCTAGATCTACGCTTAGGTTCCAATGGAAGCCCACACGTGTTGTACACACACGTTTTGTCGTATGGTTAAGACTCAAAAACTACCGAAGCGAGTCAGTTCACAAAGCCGTAGGACAGCAACGGAGTTGTGGGGTTGGCCACGTTGAGAATTGGTTCGCCGTTAGATGACACTCTTTCAAACCTATGATTCACACACATCCACGCAACTCCTCCACGCACTCCTTAAGCTGCTAAGCTTTTCAAACCCGCTACCTCCTTTTTCTTCCAAATACATTTTTTATTTTTCATAGAAAAAATATATATATTTAGCCTCCGTTTGAAACACCGGTTTAAAATAAAATTTTTAAGTTGAAATTTATTGATTTTTCAAAAACTAATAATTATTTTTATTATTTTTTAAAAAAGATAAAAATTGAAATGAAAAACTTAGGTTCACACCTGTAATGAAAATAAATGCTTATTTTCCTTTGAGCATCTAAGTAGAAAAGTAGTCATAGAGAGACAAATTTTTTTTAAAAAAAAAAGTTTTTTAGTTAAATTTTATTTTTTAAATTTATCGATCAAATGAATCATAAATATATTTTGCATATGTTTGGATCTCCAATTCAAATATGAATTTTTTTTTTCTGAAAAGTCAACAAAAAAGTATAACTAGTTTTGAAGAATCAATTAACTTTAACGTAAAAATTTCATGCTAAACCAATGATCCAAACGGGCCCTTAGAGTGCCCTTAGAGTGTTTTATAATATGATCCTCTTTTTTATTTTCAAGTGACTAATTTAATTGTTAGATTAATTTTTTAATGGGCTAGTTTATAAGGGTATATGTTAAAATTTTTGACTAAGTGATGAGTATACACAATAAATCTGATTATTAAAAATTGTCTATAATTAAAAGCAGTTCATGTTGGTAGTGTAAGATATTAGGTCATGCCGTAAAGCTCCTATTTTGGAGTCTTTTAAAATTTTCAATCATTTGATTGAACATTACTTGTATGTATTGTTTAGTGTAAAAGAGTTTTCATTTTAATCAAACAATTAAAGTTATTTTATTGATATGATAAAACAACATGTCCTACTATAGGATTTTTCTATTAATATTTCTCTTTGTGCGTTAAAATAGATTGGGTTGAAAAATTGTGTAAGCTAACAACGTTTAATGATTTACGGTTTAATATAATTACTTTTCAATTCTTTTATTTATATAAAAATAAACAATTTTTCTACAGTTGGTATCCTTTCAATCTATCTGGAATTTTTATTGATTGTAGATAAATTGTTGAAAAAAGCTTTATGGGTGCTCGATGGTGATATGTCGAGGTATAATCATGTATTTGGGTCTGGACTCATGTTTTTCCCTTTGTGCATCATCATACATTTAGATTGTACCAGTTTTTGATGAGACTTTTATCTCTATAATGTAGGATCAATCCTATATATTTGTAATTTTTATTTTTAATTGAATGAAATTTCTCAGTTCAAAAAAAAAATCCCTAAAAGATTTAAAAAAGAAAGAAAGAAAGAAAGAAAGAAAGAACATCACATTTAAGGAAATCCATAAAAATTGATGCCGTGTCTGAATTTATTGTTGCTAACGAAAACGTTATAATAAAATAAAAACAGTCTTGCTCAAAATTAGAATTCATGACATGTGCAATAGTTTTATTGCTCAAAACAATTTCCGCCAATTAATTATTGATATTTCAATTAAGAAATGTAATTACTAATCATTCTTCTAGACGCGCGCAGGTGCAGCAGCACGAGATCTTTTTAATAAACTGATAAAGCAATAAGTGCTCTATCATTTCGCAATAATAGTTTTAAAAAAAATTAAAAAAAAAGTAATCAGCGTAGGGGAAAAAGTAAGGACTTGACCCTGCCCAACAATATTCATGTATGAAGCAGTATTCCGATAAGACCTCTGGCCTGAAAACCACTATCCCCAAAACCGCCTTTCTCTCTCTTCTGTCTAAAATCCCCCTACCTCCCCACTTTCTCTCTCTAACCCTCCCTTCCCCTATATACGTTCATAGTAGTCCATATCACACTCCCTTTCTCTCTCTCTTCTCTCTCTCTCTCTCTCTCTCTAAAAATACACACCATACATCTTGTTTCGCTATATCTCTATCTCAACACAATCTCCAAAAACCATACTCCCTTTTATTCTCTCTCTAACCTTTCCTTCTATTTTCTCTCCATGAGAAGTAGGTTCTGATAACTTCATCGACATCGTTGAAAAGCACAGTACCACTGAATCAGTACGAATTATATATATATATATATATATATAATATCATCATAACAACAGAGCGAAGAAACTCTCTCAGCTCTGTGTAAATATACATATATATATTTTTTATATACTGTCTGTATAGCTAGCGATCGGATATGGCGTACCATAACCACATACCGCAAGAGCTGAATCCTCTGCACCACTTCGCGGAACAACAGGCGCAGCAACAGCAGAGCCACCAGTCGTTGGAGGTGTTGACGTCGTCGGGGAAGTCGGCGGAGCCGCACCAGCCGCTCCAGGCGGCGCCGAATTGGCTCAACAACGCCCTCCTCCGAACCCACTTCGAAGGCGCCAACGGCGGCGGCGGAGGAAACAACAACAACAGCAACAGCAGCAACAGCAACAACAACAACACCAACACCAACAACAGCAACACGAATTTCCTCAACCTCCACACGACGGCGTCCGATTCCGGCCGTGGCGGAGGAGGAGCGACCTCGCAGCAGCAGGCCTCCAACCAATGGCTCTCCCGCCCGATCCTCCAGCGCAACCACAGCGACGTCATCGACGCTGTCGGCGACACCATGATCGCCGCCGCTATGTCGCACGACTCCGGCGAGCTGAAGGCAGGCGACGGCGGGGACAACCTGAACGGGAAGAGCGAGGGCGGCGGAGTCGTGGTGGAGAGCGGCGACGGTGGGGTGATTAACTGGCAGAATGCAAGGTACAAGGCGGAGATTCTTGGGCACCCGCTGTACGATCAGCTTCTGTCGGCGCACGTGGCCTGCCTCCGGATCGCCACGCCGGTGGACCAGCTCCCGAGGATCGACGCCCAGCTGGCTCAGTCTCAGAATGTGGTGGCCAAGTACTCCGCCCTCAGTCAGGCCATGGTCGGCGACGATAAGGAGCTTGATCAGTTCATGGTACGCCAATCATCTCTCTCTCTCCTCTCTTGCGTTTCCTCTCGAGTTTCTGGTAATTTTGAGGAACCAACTGAACCGGAATTTATTTATTGTCCTCCGCTTAATTATTTATTCTCTTCCTCTGCAATTATTGGTTGTTTGTACATAATTAAAACCTTAATTTAATTCTATACATTAAAAATTCACACCTTAAACTTTCAAAAAAAAAAATTTTTATAAAAATTTTCGTTTTAATTATATTATTATTGACACCCGGGGATTACTTCAAAGAAGAAAAAGGTTCTATAGTTATGGCCAAGAGATCATGTGGTGAATCTGTTTTCCCGTTTTTGGAAAGGGCAAATTTCTGGTCGGCGGAGGAGGTTGGTTGGTATTGCTTTATAATTAAATGCGACGAGCAAATAAAATGATGAGGAAGCTGGATTTGTGCGGTAGTCATCACGTTATTGTATAACCCAGAGGAACTAGCTGTGAATTGAAACAAAGAAACTTTCCTTGGTCGGCAAACAAATGAGACGCTTTTTATCCTCTATATTTAAAAGGATTACCAGTATGGTGAAATTCCCAAACTATTATATTTATATGTCAACTTCTTGTCTACTCATGATGTGATTAGATTCAGCTTTTGTTTTTTGAGTTACAAGTTGTTGGAAAGTGAAATGAGTTTTGGGGAGTTTTTTTTTTTTTTTTTTTTTTTTTTAACAAAGCTTTGGTTTATATGAGACGGGAAGCAGTGGAAGGAGGACGTGAGACATGGGCATTGGTTTAATGTTATAAGGAAAGGAATAACGAGATAAAATATAGAAGCAACTCATTGAACAGACAGGATAGGGATGACCAAAAGAGAAGTACGATTCATGAGAATTGTTTTAGGCCTCTGTTGGGACATAAAAATTCTGTTTCTTTAATGAGTTCCTACATAAATTTCATTATACAAATCAAAATTAAAATTCATTAGGATATTAGTAATCTTCACGCAAATGTCACTTTGCTACAGCAAATATTTTGACATCGCCCCGGCTTCCTTTCATCGGAATCTGGGGTCTTATTCCTAACAGGCTTTTTATATGATCCTCTGCATCGTATTGTCGTAATATGATTAATTTCTGCTCTATCTGCGTATTGATATTTGTTTAATGCTTAGTCAATGTTCACGTGTTGCAAAAAATAATTCTTGGTCGGATTGAATTTGGTTCAGGTGAAAATGCTTGCACATAATTACTAAAAAGTGAAAGGAGACTTGGGATTATAGGATTCAATTTACAACTTCTGTAGTTGGGAATAAAAAATAATCATACAGATGCAAATTCCATTATAGCAAGAAATTTGGCCTTTTCTATTATTGGTTTTTGATTTTCGATTTTTAATTTCTCTATCATTTGCTCTCTGAATAATGTAGACGCATTACGTTCTGCTGCTCTGCTCCTTCAAAGAACAATTGCAACAACATGTCCGGGTTCATGCAATGGAAGCGGTTATGGCTTGCTGGGAGATTGAGCAGTCTTTACAGAGCTTAACAGGTGAGTGTTTAGCCAGATAAATTATTTTATTTTATTTTTTTCCTTTTCAGTTTCTTAATTACACATGTTATTTTTGAAAAATTTTCCACTCAGAGAGAGCTACTAAACTTCCAGATTTTCGCTGGATTTTTATGCTAAAGGCCCGTTTGGGGTATTTTACCGTCTAAATCTCAAAATCTTAACTTTATATCAAATTTTTCTTTTTTTCATTTTCAAAAAACTCAAATTTTAAAGTCCATAACTTTCTTATTTCAAATCGAAATGAAATGATTTTTATGTTAAAATGCTCGTATCGACAAGACGAATAAAGAGAATATCCATTTTATATATATATATTTTTTTAAACACATTTTAAATTTTTATATTAATTTCTATATCACATAACATTTTCAAAAGTTTTATTTCGAAACACACATTTCCAACTCAATCTTCAAAATACCATCTCCAGATTTCCCCCAAATGAGTCCTAATATTTGGAACGGCCTTTTTAGCAAACATATTAGTTTTGTATTGTCAGAAGTATGACAATATGAGGGGAAATTAAGTGGTCTAAGAAGTTTGATATGTTTCGGTATTACTGATTAGATTTTGCTTTTATATGCAAGATATATAGTTATATTGAATTAGTCATGTGTATGGATCTATAACTACTCGTGCACATACTGGATCAACAGGAGTGTCCCCCGGGGAAGGTACGGGCGCCACAATGTCCGACGACGAGGATGATCAAGTGGACAGTGATGCAAACCTGTTTGATGGAAGTTTGGATGGTCCTGACAGCATGGGATTCGGGCCTCTGATCCCGACAGAGAGTGAAAGGTCTTTGATGGAACGAGTTAGGCAAGAGCTGAAGCTTGAGCTGAAACAGGTGTGTGTATATATATATACTTACAGCGATTTTTTTAATTGTGAGTTTTCAATTTGATTCTTATTGAATTACTAATAAACATCCGCAAAATTTTTTTCCGCAGGGTTACAAGGAGAAGATCGTTGACATAAGGGAAGAGATTCTGCGAAAGAGAAGAGCAGGGAAACTCCCTGGTGACACTACCTCTGTCCTTAAAGCTTGGTGGCAATCCCATTCCAAATGGCCATATCCCACGGTGCAGAAAATATATTTTCCTATTAAATACTTGCAAAAGCATCTTCAACGGAATGATGAATTCTCTAATACGAGATAACATATCATCGGTTCAAATTCACAATTCAAATTTTTTACAAAAGAGAACACTGTAAAAAAAAAAAAAAAAAAAAAAGTTTAAAAGTTTGAAATTGGGTTTTAAAAATGGGATGCTAAACGAAAGCGACTATAATAATAGTATTATGTACTAGAGTACAAAACGAACAGCATACAAGTATGCAATCTTTTACATTTTTTGTGTCAAATATGGTATCGACGGGGCCGTTACCTGGGGGCGGGGGCTTAAGGCCCCTCCCCCTCAACCCTTTTTTCGCTCTCGTTTGCTTATGCATGTAGAGTGAAAATTGCATAAACCCCCTAAAAAATGAAAAAAAATCTAATCTATATCGTTCAAAATTTATCTATGTAGATGTTAGTCCCCGTTATAGAACTTTCTGGCTTGGTTACTGATCATTGAAATTAGTACTTGCATAGGAGATCATGTAATACAAACCAGTATAAAAACGACTGCGTTAATGCTAAAATAGTACGAGTGTTTCAGGAGGAAGACAAGGCGAGGTTGGTACAAGAAACAGGGCTGCAGTTAAAGCAGATAAACAACTGGTTCATCAACCAGAGGAAGAGGAATTGGCACAGCAATCCTTCCACTTCAACAGTTTTGAAGAGCAAACGCAAAAGGTACATCAACTGAAACTAATGCATTGAGTTTTATATTCTGTGTCTGCGGATCATCAGCTTTCGCGCCAACCTTAATTCAAAAAGTAGTAGTGCAGGTGAAAACAGCGGCGATCGCTTTGTCTGAACGGAGGAATCCTACCTCGGTCGAGATCATCAAAAACAGTTATAATATATTCCGACATATAATTCGAGACAGCATATGCCTCATGTGAAAGGGACCATGTTTTGCTTCAACAGAAAGACAAACAAAGCTAACACATAAAATGATGATGATGAGGTTTCGATGGGGAGATGGTGATGATAATGAGCGAAATATATACGAGCGATTATACAGGTATATATATGTATATGCTCAAAGGCATATAGATATATATCTATATATATTTTGAAAGGCAGATTGGTGGTGTAGTGAAATTTACTGTCGTATCGAATGGGGATTCAGTATTTAGGAATTTATATACATATAACTACCGAGGCCGGATTAATGGATAGTCTCACATTATGCATGTAATTTAGCAGGCTTATAATTTTTGCTTCAGGACTCAGGAGTCGTCATATTTGTGAATAAGAAGAATAGCGAGGGGCTTTTTTTGGGGGGCTGTACAGTGTTTTGATATGTTCTGTGCATGGTTTTTTTCTTTTATACAGTCGCATTGATGTTGATGATATATAGCTTTTTTTTTTTTTTTTTTTTTTTGGGGGGGGGGGGGGGGTGTGGTGGTTTCTTTATCTTTTTTGGGGCGTTTTGGTGTAGAGAAATATAATTGGTAGAAAGTTATGTTATTTTTTTACATTATATGTGTAGTTTTCAATGTGTCCTTTTCATGCTTCAAAATGTCATTTACTTGCCCTTGTATCTGTCAAGCATTTCAATCGTATTGCTTTTTCAAATATACATATACATATTATATATATATATATATATTTATTTGTCATGTATTCATGCGGTTGTGTTTGCAATGCCATGAACTAGATTAAACTTCTTGTTTTAGCTTCTGAATTTTGCATATATATCATGTATACAATTATAATATTCGAGTGCGGATATTGGTGACAATTTGTGAACAGAAAAACTCAACTAATTTCTTACCATAACACATGAAAACAACGTCAAGAGAAATTGTTAATTTGCATTGTAATTCAGCGCAACAGGATACTTTACACACAGCATAGTTTTTTAGCATAACAATAATGATAATAACCGTGAGAAATCTATGTGGAGAGAGAGTATCTGAATGAGAAGAAAGAAGACTAAATATTCTTATTACTATTGAAACTGTACAGAAGAAAAAAAAAAAAAAAAAAAAAAAAAAAAAAAAAAAAAAAAAAAAAAAAAAAAAAAAAAAAAAAAAAAAAAAAAAAAAAAAAAAAAATATTGAAACTGTAAGAAGAAGACTATAAATATGTAGAGATCAAGTTCTATATGTTTTGTTATGGCATGTAAAACTGGATTTATAGACAAGTGTACAGTACTCAAGTTAGCACACCAGCTGGTGTTTTTTGAGTTTTCAATCTGCAACTCACTTGGCAAGGACTGAAGCCATGTGATTTCAGCAACTATACTCGTCAAGCTCCTGTATTCAGCTACAGCTTCTGTGGAGGATCTAGAAACTGTGCGCTACTTTTTGGTTTGCCAGGACCCCAAATTAGGACCTAGGAACACACAAAACCCAGAGATTGACCTTCTGTCCTCTATATCGGAGGCGCAGTCAGCATCACAGACCCAATATTAGTTAGTTCCAAAGAAGAGCAAGGCTTCAAAAACAACCAAAAGTCAAGTGTCCCTGCTAAGTACCTCAAGATTCGCTTTACCGTTTTCCAATGAGCTTCCCATGGATTATGCATGTATTGACACACTTTATTAACTGAGAAGGAGATTTCAGGTCTGGTGATGGTGACGTATTGAAGGGCACCCACTACACTCCTGTAAAGTTGCACATTCTTAACTGTATCACTACCATAGGAAGTAAGCTTTTGTCCAGTAGTCATGGGAGCTGATACACATTTAGCATGTTGCATCTTAATTTTGCATAACAAGTCTGTTACATACTTCTTCCGACACAAATGAATACCTCTCTCGGTCCTTTTTCACCTGAATGCCTAAGAAATAATCCACTTCTCCCAAATCCTTAAGAGCAAACAAGGAATTTAGTTTCTAAATCATACTTTGCACAACACTTCGATCACTTCTTATCACTAGGATGTCATCTACATAAACCAGTACAAATAAAGACCACTCAGAATTAACCTGAATGAATAGCGACTAATCTGATTTGGCCGAGTTGAAACCAAAACTGACCAGTGACTGGTAAAGTTTATTAAACCAAGCCCTTAGAGCTTGCTTCAAGCCGTAGAGGGATCTGTTAAGTTTGCAAACCAAATCTGAGTGCTGTGTATCCATAAAACCTTTAGGTTGATCCATGAATACCTCTTCCTGAATGCCTTATAAGCCACCCTTTGTTCAAGGCTAGAGTAAGAATCCCTCTTATACTGGTTGGTTTAACTACAGGACTAAAGGTTTCATTGAAATAAAACCCTGGAGTTTGATGAAAACCTTTGGCTACCAACCTTGCCTTATACTTGTTTATGCTCCCATCTGGATTCTCCTTCACTTTATAAACCCATTTGCACCCAACTGCTTTTCTTCCCTCTGGTAACGAGACTAAGCTCCGAGGATTATTCCATTGAAGAGCACGAAATTCATCTATCATTGCTTGCTTCCAGTGAGATGATTGCATTGCTTCAGAGACAGAGGAAGGTTCTCAAGTTGCCATGAAAACATTTGGCTTATGAATCCCATTTTTGGACCTAGTTACCATTGGATGCTTTTGTTTGGGTTATGCTGCGCCTGTGTTAATTGAAACTGTATCTTGTACATTTTGAGATTGACTTGTAACAGAAAAATGATCATTTGAATCATTGTATCTACTTCACCAGGACAAGTATTATCAATTTGATTATTTTTAGAAGCAGGAATAGTAGACACATAAGTTGGTGACAACATATCCGGAGAAGTATGCACAGAAGAAGTTATAGGGGAGACAATAGAACAAATTGTATCAGATTTAGCAAATGGAAAGGTGAACTCATCAAATATAACATCCCTAGAGATGAAAATCCTACCATCTGAGTCTAGACACCCGTAGCCTTTGTGATTTAGACCGTATCCAAGAAATGTATAAGGAGTAGATCTAAACGGAGGTTTATGGTTCTTATAAGGTCTAATGTTAGGATACCAGGTGCAACCAAAAACTTTGAGTTGAGAATAGTCCGGCTGAGTATGAAATAAAGTTTCAAGAGGTGTTTTGTTTTGTAACAGAGGAGTAGGAAGCATATTTATGAGAAAAATAGATGCTCTAAATGCTTCATCCCAAAATTTGAATGGCATTGAAGCTTGAGCTGGAAGAGTTAGACCATTCTCAACAATGTGCCTATGTTTCCTTTCTGCCACCCCATTTTGCTCATGTGTGTGTGAGGACATGAAAATTTGTGTACTATCCCATTTGTCTGAATATAGTCAGTAAAGGTTCTATACTCACCAGCCCAATCGGTTTCTAAGGATTTTATGGTGTATCCTAATTGGTTTTCAACTAAGGCTTTGAAATTGAGAAAAGTTTGGAAGGCCTCAGATTTGTTTCTAAGTTAATACAACCAGATAAACCTTGAAAAAGCATCTAAAAAGTGAATACAGTATCGATAACAACTAGCAGAAATGGCAGGGGAAGGTCCCCAAAGATCAGAATGGACAAGTTTCAATCGTTTAGTATAGATAGTTGTAGAGTTAGAAAAGGGAAACTTATGTACTTTGCCAAGGCAACAAGATCTACAAAAAAATGTAGGATTTTTATTAACTTTTGGGATATTACACTTTGACAAGATAGTTTTCACGACAGACTTAGAAGGATAACCTAACCTATTATGCCACAGATTAAACAGATTGGGCTTATTAACAGTAGGGAAATTACAACAATGACTAGAACTAGTGTTTGCTACAACTACATGAACAGAAGGACAAACATTTGTAAAACATGAACTATTGGAGTTGTTGACAGAAGACTGTGAGGAGCTTTTCCTGAGATTGATTTGACTGCTGTTAAAAACGTACAAGCCATCTTTAAGATGCCCCTCCAGAAGAACCATCTTGGTTTTGAGATCCTTGACAAAACAAGTAGTGGGGTGAAACTCAAAATAAACTAGATTGATTATCTTGTGCAAGCTTGGAAACACTTAGCAAATTTTTGCGAATTTCAGGGACATGTAACAATTGTTTTAGAGATAATATTTTGGAGGATAAAAATGGTGAAGTAAATTCAGAATGACAAATATGCTTTATAGAAAGTCCTTTACCACTCCCCTTATACACCTGATCAAATCCAAATAACCCAGCTTTAGTCACCAAATTGGTTGAGTCAGAGGTAATGTGATTGCTTGGCCCAGAGTCTGGAAACCATTCTACATCAGTCATCTCCTCAGGATAGTACCAGTAAGACTAGCTAATGGACTCAGGAGTAGCAACCATAGCTGCCAACTGTGAAGATTCAGGACAGTAGAGAAGAGCAATATTCCCTTGCAGTAAGTGTTGATTCTGAATCTGAGAGGGTCCTGTAAATGACCTGTCAAATCTGCAGTAGCATTGCAGTGCAACATGACCAGGCCTGAAGCAAATCTGACAGAAGGGTTTCTTGCCAAACGGATTGAATCCATAAGAACCAGCTGAAAACTCTTTTCCCTTATAACCTCTTTTGTGAGAGAAATTCCCAAGGCTACTAGAGTTGTTTTGGAAACCCCCAAAAGCATGAGAATTCCCTTGTGAACTACAAGGATAGTGGAAAGTGCTTGGTCTACTGCTAGAGCTCCCAAAATGAGAAGCATTGAAAACTCCACTGCTAGAACTACTAGAGAACCTCGGACCACTAGAACGAGGATTTCCAGTCATGGCAACATTAGCCAAGTTGGGAATTCCATCATTGAACCTACGATTTTTCTCAATCCTAGCTTCTCGTGCGAGAAGTAGTGCCTCAATTTCTTCAACAGAGATTTCTTCAGTTTTCACACTCATAGTATGCATAAAAACATCATACTCAAGAGGCAGACCATCGGAAATAGCATCAATATGGTCTTTAGTCGTCAATCAGTGTCGAACTAAAGCAAGTAGATCGACTAAATTTCATATCTTTAACAAGTACTCAGTCATAGACAAAGAAACTTTCCTGGTATTTTGCAATTGAGAATTGAATTGGTTTTTCTTTGCCAAGATCTAATAAGCGAAGAATACCTCAAGTGTGTGCCAGACTTGAGCTAAAGTCTCCCTATTCACCAGACGAGAAAGAATATCATTCGACATTGAAGCAAGCAGCCATGAAACATTCAATTGATCATGTTGTTCCCATTCTTGAAAGGTTGGATTAACACGACCTAAAACAGCATCTTGAGGAGAAAGAAACATCGATGATGGATCAACCGAACTAGAAAGAAAATCTTGAAGTCGATGCCCTTTGATTGTAGCAAGAATCTGTCGATGCCAAACAAGAAGGATCTGAATATGAACACGAAAGAACTCCGATCTCCAGAAAAGAACTCCAATCGCAGATCGTCACAGCTCTGATACCGTGTGAGAAATCTTTGTTGATAGAGAAAATAGAGAAAGAAAATATCTGAATGAGAAGAAAGAAGACTACATAAATAGAAGTAATACACCTATCACACTGAATATTTCATCTTCACAATAACAATAAATGGATGAAAAATACCCTAATCATGATATATGTACTGCTTTTATTAATTGTTAGATGAACTTTTCAATGGTTTGATTTATGAGAGTATACATTAAAAATTTACAACGCGTAACGTAAAACTGCTTTTAATCATAAATCATAATGTTGAAAATTTAATCAAACCTCTAAAACAACAACATCTACCATTTGGCAAAAATACGGTTTCTAGCATTAGTTTGGAAAAAAAAAAAAAAAGAGGGGGAGGGGAAGGGATAGTGATCCTGCAATCCTTATACCTGCTGGTGGGATTAAATTAAAATTTTCTTGTCAGCATGGATGATCACCAACATCAGATTGTTAATAATTAAAGAAGAAAATAAAGAATATAAAAATCCAACGTGGTTGAGCAATCATCGACGGGGCATGAGTTATATTACTCTAGGAGTGAAAATACTGCCTAATTGATTTGCTGGGGAAGGAAGGGAAAAAAAAAAAAAAAAAAACCATTCCGTAATATAATAAAATTTTCTTAAAAGAAGCCATAATAAACGAAATTAAAAAAAAAAAAAAATTCTTAATTCGACATACAATACAATTATACACAAGAATGATCTCATAATGTCAAGATAAATGAAAAACCAAACAATATGTTTAGGTATATATAATACAATACCAATGGCAAAATGCGTGTTAACCCTAATTAATCCAGTCCAACTTGGCCTTTGTTCATCCCTAACGGATCAGCATATCGACCAGAAAATTCAAGGTAAGCAGCACCATCTGCTTCCTTGTCAATCCCATCGTTGAAATTAAGCGCGTAACTCTGCGGATCATAGTGAAACTGCAACCTCTTTTTCTTGTTATTCACGATCCCGCATTTGCTTAATCTGCGAATGAAGTTCTTCCACTTTGGCCCCGCCCACACTTCCGACACCTCTTTCGCCTTCTTCACGCTCTTCACCACCCAACTCTCATCTTCCGCCACAATTTGATCTCCTTGTTGTTGTTGCAGCAAATGTCTCCGCGACGCATTGTCTCCCCTTCTCCGCCGCCACGGCCGCCATTTAGATTGCAGCACTCCCTGCAAACAACAGCACAAATTAGAAGACGGCGGGAGTGTCTCCTCGTCTTCTTCTGCGTAATCGTAGTTCTCTTCGGACGCCAAGTTTTCGTGTGAGTCGGTGTTTTCCATGGAAGGAGATGTGTTTGATGTAAAGGGTAGCGGAGAAAAATAGTATGAGGAATTTTGTAACGAAGGAAATTATATATTGGAAATAATAATTTAGTTGGGATTCTTTATGTGTTAATTGTCAGGCTGTTTTTGTTGTTTATACAAGCTGGCGGATCAGAAAGGGATTTTCTAAGGCTGATCATTATAAGAGTAGTGGTTAGCTCGTCATATGGATTCTTTTACTATAACGAAGACTTGGTGTTGCCGGCTGTACTGTACAATATTTTAGCAGCTGTGGCTTCCAAAGCACCTCTTCATCGACAGATAAGAGCCCAAAGAGCCGTTTTTGTCTTGTTTGACTGGTATAATATGTTAGCTTGCGATTTGATGATGCAACCAGAAACTGTGCACTTAAAATAACTAAATATTGACACGATTAAATTGTGACACTTTGGGCCGTTTGGGGAGGTACGGAGACGGAGTTTTGGATATTGGAGATGAGTTGAGTTTAGGATATGAGGATTCAAACTATGTATGACTACATATTTTAGTGGAGTTAAGTATTGTATTATCGTTAGGTTATGCATACAACCACATATGAGTTGAGTTTTGAAAATGTGCATTTGGGAAAAATAATCTATTTGAAGTGAAAAGTATTAAAATATTAAATATGTTCGAGGAAAAAAAAAACCGATGTGGATATTATTCTATTCTCTTAAAATTTTATGTAATTTAATTAAAAAAAATCTTATTTCAACCTGTATATGCAAAATTTTGGACTTTTAAAGTGAATTGTAAAATTGGAGAAAAACGATTAAAAAGAATGTTCGGAAAAGTACTTGGAGATGTGCAGCCAAACAAGCTTTTTATGTTTTTTACTCGCAAAAATTTGAGATGGTTAGCGTTTCATTCCATATTCCCTTCCAATCTTTTCTTGGGTTCATAGATTTATATTTATTGGTACCATATCGCATGTTTGACCTTCAATTAATATGTTTCAAGTTGCTTATTAGTGTTGAGCTTAGTGATAAATCTTTAGCCACACTACTTATAATCCAGCTTGTACGTGAGGGGCTTTTACACTCTTATTTATTTGAATTTGTAACCCTTTATACTTATCTAATTGTAGTAAAAAAAAAATCTAAAACTATTATAATTGAGATAATAAGTCAGAAAATTTTTTTGAGAGACAATTCTACAAATCACCCAAATATAAAACAGTTTAAACTTTTAAGATAAATTAGAAAACTAACATTAGATAAAGTTAAATTATTACAAAAAAAAAAAAAACAAAAATGCGAAAACTATAGAAACAAGCAAACTAACAAAAAATTTTTTTGAAAACCTGTAACTGGCTATTTACCGAAAAATTTAATCGAACAAACATTGATACAAATTGATTCTCTTAAATCAGTTCTAATATAAACCAAACATTCATATTGTTAAAATATAATCTAATAGAAGGGAAAAAACAAAAACAAAAAAAAAAAAAAAAGAAAAGAAAAGAAACCCCGAATATTTAATGTTGTTGACAATGTGTCAACGTCTACGTAGAAAAAAAAGAGTGAAAATATTAAGAGATTTGGAGAATGAATCCATACGAAACACAATTAAAAAAAAAAAAAAAAAGAAACCCACCCTCTTTCCACTCCTTTTCATTTTCCTCACCTATATTTAATTCATTTCTTTCCTTCTTGTTTATTCTCTCTCTTACAAAACATAGCCAATCTTATTTTTGAAGTGATATATGAGGAATTTCAATTATTGAATCAACATTTAAACCTTTTGTGTGTGTGGTGTGTGTGACTATAATAAACTTTAACATGACAAGTAGTGTCTAAGCACATGGACAAATGGAGATAAATGTTTTGTCTTCTTCTCAATGCTGAAACTTGGAAGGTTAAACTGAACTTCACTTGACAGTACTAATCATCTCAACTTGAAACAAATCATTAATCTTCAAATAAAACAAAAAACAATAATAATATGGCAATAATAAAGCCAAAATGTATTTAAAAAAAAAAAAAAAAAAAGAGCCCATTGTTTTTTTTTTTTTTTTGAAGAAAAAATTAGATGATTCTTACGTAAGTTACGTTACGTTGGTTTCTGGCAAGCGGGTCAACTAAAACACCAAACAGATTTACAATTCGCTAAAAATATATATATTAAAATCGCAGTCGATAATCTTCTGTACATTTACTTCAACTCAAGACAATTCAACAAATAAAAAAAAAAATTTCTCGATCGTCACGCTGAATTACAAACCGTTATTCATCATCATCATCAGCTAAAGCCAACAATTTCCCGTCGGACGGCGGCGGAACCGGACATGTAGTTCGCCGAAGACGGAGGAGGCGGAGGCGACATCGGAAGCCTGGAAGAGAAATCCCTGAGCGGAAACGACTCGTCGTCTCGGCTGTACTCGTCCTCGAAATTGAGGGCGTAGCTGGACGGATCGTAGCTGAAGTCGGAGGAGTGGCGGCGCCTCCGGCCGCCACCCAGTCCGAACCGCGAGATCAGGCTACGGCAACGGTCACGGATCTCTGGAAGCTCGTGGGCCGTCGATTTCAGCCACGCGTACGGCGATCGAGGCGTCCGGACCCTGTCTTCATCAGAGTCGAGGACCTCGTGGTGGACGCTGCTGGTGGAGAAACAGCTCGAGAGGCACATCGACGGCTTCATTAGCCTCTGCTCCTTTGGAGAAGACGAAGATTGATATTCGCTGATCATCACTCTAATTCAGAGAACGAAAAAGAAAAGGAAAGAGAAATTTCGAGAGTGAGTGTGGTGAGAGAGAGAGAGAGAGAGAGAGATAGAGAAAATCAGAAGAACGTGTTTGGGAGAAGAGAAGATGAAGAAAGAGAGTGAGAGAGTGAGGAATTAAAAAGGGTTGGAAAATGGGAAGCGGTAAAGGTGGATAAGGAGGCAGGTTTTGCGGCGCAAGCGTTGGCTGGAGTAAGCGACGAAACCGTGGGACGTGCGTGGTAGCGGTTTTCTTGTGTTTAATCCGCGTCGCCAACTTACTTTTCTGGTAATCCAACGGCTAGTTTGAATTGGACTTCTTTTTTATTTTTATTTTTTATTTTTTTTTTCTGTGCAGTTGCAACTAAATCATCATAAATTCTTTCGGTTGGGAAATGGAGTAACGTTAATCAATCAATTTCACACCTCATAATTCCATTCAAAACAGGACGAAACTGCTCCTCGAATTAGAACCTTCATTTTTTCCCTTTTGGTTCTAAAAATTTTACATTTTTCTCGTTTTGTCTTTTATTAACAAATTGAACGTGGCTTTTTGCATTATTTAGGTTTGGGCTTAGGATGCACTTTGAAAATGAAAGGCAGTAAATTTTGAATAATGACTGATTAAGATGCTATTTATATTATATAAAGCTTCACATGTAAGTTTTATTGATGAGTTGAGAAATCCGTCACGAGAACAAGTCCTTATGGTATTTATTCTATTGTTCTCTTGCCATTTAACGTTTCAATTTTTCCACTTTGTGTAGCTTGTTCATGACTTACTTGAAATGTGGACTAGTTTTCGTAAAGAGTCATAGGGCATATAATCGTTTTCTTAATGGAGTCCAAATATGTTTTTTTTTTTTTTTTTTTAAATCAATGCATTGCGAAGAAAATTCTTTATCTCGGAGACCAACGTGGACAAACTTTTAAAAGGATAGGGACGATGAGATGGTGATGCGTGAACGGGGTTTTCCTTGGATGCTCCAAACGAAAACAAACAAAACAGGAAACCCCTTTCGGACAGTGGGGTGTGCCACGTCATGGGAGGGATAAATAAATAATAAAATGGAGGTGGGTTTTAATTTTGGGGACCAAGTTTTCTAGCCCCAAAAAAAAAAAAAAAAAAAAAAAATCTTTATAGCAAGAAAGAAAAAATAATAAATAATTTAGGGGACCAAAGTGCAGCCACTCTGTATAGTTCAGAGCGGAGATGCTGCATTTCAGAGCAACATCACCTGCACCTCTATGTCGGCCCCCCTTTATTTAATTGACCAATTTGCATGTGATAGGATTGAAAAGGCTTTCACCGCGTTTCTTTATGAAATCCTTATCCTCTACTAAGGCCCCCCCTCCTTTTCGTATGTTTACTTTATACGACGAAAATTATGTGGATAGACATCAATAAGATCTTGTCAAACACAACTTTAATCCCATTAAATCAAACGGAATATATATATATATATATATATATATGTCTATACACGTATATGAAACGTGGACTTCTATTCAATTCTTACATAACAAAACTATCCATGCCAAACAAAAAAATAAAACTAGAAAAAAAAGCAAGACCAGCTTGAAAGTGAGATACTAAATTAATTTCATAATGAGAATCATATCAAATATTTTCACTTTTCAGAATTACAAATGTCCTTAATAACATTGGTTTCCAACGAATGGATTGTTGAATTATGAACGACTCGAATCTCATTAGTTGCATCTGTCTCCATAATCCAACTAAAAAATCCACCTTGATTGGGCAAATCATACCCCTTTATGAACTGCTGAACGTTCACCGAGATGGAGGGAGAAACGACTAGGCATGTATTGGGACAAGGAGTAAGCGAAATACCTCGACGTCAAATGAGTCTGAGTCAATAGGGTACCATAAAAAACACGGGACATATGGATCCTAACTTTGTTAGTGACTCATAACCAAATTATCTTACATGAATGTCTTTATTGAAATGGTTGAAAGATAATCATATAGCTAATCACATCATAAGTTCTATAGTTTATATCATCATTGGAAGTTTAAGGAAAAAAATAATTCTTTTACTGAAGAACACAAATATAATTGCATGAAATTTATAATGGTGAAGCAGTCATAATCTTGGATGGTCCAAATATATTAACCCGTATCCTCAAAAGGAGAAAGGGGGGAAAAGTCGAAAGGTTTAAAATAACATTTACTATTTCTCCAAAAAAAAAAAAAAAAAAAAAAACGACATTTACTAACAAAAATATATGTTTCAAATAACATGTCGTTCAACGTCTAATCAAGCCAAAAACGACATGCCGTACTTCCTTACATAATAAACGACATGTCGTAAGGTCACTGTTAAAAAACGATTTCGCATTTTCTTCTAAGACGTCTTCGAATGATATTTTAAAACGACATTTCGTTATGTTAAAAGTTTTCTCTTGATTTACAGTTAATGTCTTGTTTAGAACTAAAGTTAAAATTACATTCATTGTCGTTAAATATTTACAGTTGTTTTCACGCTCGGTTGTCTTTTTACCTTAATATTGTTTAGTTTTGATGATTAAAATATATATATATATATTGTTTAGTTTTTTTATTAAGTCTATATTCTTTTTTTATCACACGTTACATCTGAGATCGTTCGTTTTGCTAGTAATCTCGTTTTCGCACATAATTCGCCGTTTTAATTTGACGCCGCCTTTTATCATGTCGTTTAATATGCAGTGTGGTTTTCCTTATTTTTATTTATTTTTATATATTTCTTATTGTATTCATTTGATGTCGTTTTTTAATTATTTTTTGGTGTGTAGTGTCGATTGTCGTTTTCACATTCATTGTCGTTCTCAAAATCGTGTTGTTTCTTTTGTATTTGAAGATAAGATTTTGTTCGTTTGATAATATTATCGTCCAATTTCGATGTCGTTTTCTTCTTTTTGTTGTTTCAGCATCCATTGTGGTGTTCATATTTGTTTGGGTTTTGATTAGGTGTCGTCGTTTTAATTTTTATGTCGACATATTTATTTTATGTCGTTAACATATTTATTTTTATGTCGTCGTTTTGATTAGACTTTTTGTCCTTTTTTTTTGTATATTTCAATTTTAACCCTTTTAAAATATATGTTTTTTTCACTTTGCCTCTCAAAACTTAAAGCGTGACACTGTTGATATTGAGTTTATCAAATATTTCATTATTGATAGCTTTGTTATATAAATGTTAAAAAAAAAATTGAATGAAACACGTAAGGCTTACGTAATAATAAGTAGATAAAAGGTAATATAGTAAAATGAATATTGATAAGTCGATTGGACTAATGAATTGAGCTGTATCCTTATTATACAACTCAACTTATTCAAAATTGTGATTTTCAAATATGAATTACCTAAGTAACAGGAAACTGCTTCAATTTACCTTGTCAAATCAACCACCAAAATTGATTTATACTAAATTAACCTCCACTTGCATCTCTTTTTTTCACTTGTTTAATGTTTTTTATCACAGAGGAATTAAGCATGCATTTGGACACACAATCTAAATCATATAATTACAATCCAGTTTTTGTTTTTGTTTTTTTTTTTTTGCTTCAGCTTCATTATTAACATAGCTTTATAATTTAAACTTTAAAAGTTCAAATAAGATTTTCTTTAAATTACATAAAATTTGAGATGAACAAAACAAACTCTATACTGAAATTTTTATCCCAAACACATTTTAAGTTTTTACTATTTTTAACTCCAGCAATTCAAACGTTTCGATAAATACAATCAATTCAAACCTAAATTCTACAATCCAAACCTTAGTACCAAACATATATTAAAGTGAGACGTTTGATACGTTTGGATGTCATTATTGTGATAATTTAAGTTCTAAGAGACAAGTGAGACAATCTACATTAATTTGGGGACACAGTTGAAATTAACCTCTTTTGGGGGGTCAAAATTCTAGTATTTCTTGGTTTTGGGCTTTGGGTTGAAACTTTCGAAATTCCGGGAAATTAGAAAGAAAAGAAAAGGATGAATCTCGAAACATCTAAAGTATAAATAGTCAATAGACGTTCCCAAGCCCCAACGTTCAAAAAACCCTCCAAAAATCTCCTCCCTCCGCTGCCAAGGGCTCCTCCCACCCAAACTCGATTACCTTTCAACTCGCTTCCTCTCGATTTCTCTGCTCCCATGGTGAGCCTCTCTCTCTCCCCCCCTCTCTCTCTCTCTTCTTTTCTTGTTATGCAGCTTTCTTCGTCTTTCTCTGTCTCTCCTCTTTTCCCTCTCAACACTCCTTCGCGCTTCTACCGTCTCAGGAGGAGTCGTCGCAACAAGAGCGGCCATCTCCGACGCTCGAGGATTGCTTGAAGCTGTTGAAAGGCGAGAGAGACGAACAACGCCTCGCCGGTCTTCTTCTTGTCACCAAATTCTGCAACGGCGACGACCTCCCCTCTCTCTGCCGGATTTACGACGCCGTCGGTGTTCGCTTTCTCGATCGCCTTCTTTTGACCGGTAATTTTTCTTCCCCTTTTTCTCTGCTTTTCCTTGGAAATGAGCGAAACCACAGCGCAAATTTCGACTCGGCATTGTCGTATAATCTGTTTCAGTAACAATTTTTTCAACTCTTGGAATCGTACTTCAGTTTGCCTTTCAATTTGAGTAAATTAGGGTTTTCTCCCCTCCAATTATGCTTGGTAAGATCAAAATTCGGAATATTTTGCTTAAACCTGTAACTTGCAATTTGAGAACCTGACATCAACAAATTTTTTTTTTTTTGGTGGCAGGAGCTGGAAAAGGAAGCGTAACTGGAAATGCAGGTGGCAATCGTGATGCATATTTGCGATTGTCAGTTACCGTTCTTGCTGCATTTTGTCGCGTTCCAGATATCGCTGCTTCACAAGATATGGTGTCGAAGATTCCACTGGTCCTGGAAATTTTATCGAAAGAGTATGCTTCTTTTTGGTGAAATTGTTGATTTGTTTTTGGTTCACGATAGCGGTAAAATTTGGGAGAAGCTATTATTTTGCTTGGGTTTGATGTATGATTACCATAAAAATGCTGTTCTTGCATATTCACACGTGCTCCTTTATTTTAGCAAAGTCTTATAGTAAACGTGTTGGTTGATCTCGGAATCGTTTTCTTCTACAATTTTACCATAATCATTTCTCTTTCGAGTTTTGACAGATCCACCTCAGCTGTACTTGAAGAGTGTTACGAATTTCTCTATCTGGTATCATCTGCTTCTGAAGATGGAGTCATGACATTTTATGAATCTGCGGGCATAAAAGTTTTAGCTTCTCATACGCCTACCTTTCCAGATGGTACTAATTTCTGTTTTCTAATATCTTGTTGTTTTCTTGTTGTGCTATTATTTCCTTGTTTGATGTAGTTATTTACGTCTTTGCTGTATGAAATTGCTGGACATATAGGAAACTGAAATATCTTGTCCTATTGGAAAAAATATTACTCCTCTATAAACTGTGACTGACCGAGTGTGATGAGTTTTTTCTCTATAAAATAGGAATTATTTTCCTCTTCAAAGAACAAGTGTTAACCAGTTTCAAATTGCAAAGATTTCACGTGATGTGAATGTTGTACAGGTTCTCATACGATGGAGCTTGCAATGAAATTTGTGCAACTGCTTCTGACAAAGCTGTCTCTGGACGTTGTTTGTAATGGCTATCTTTTAGAGCTCTCCTTGATTGTGAGCATCGTTATTGGCCTTGCAGTTTTTTCTCTTCTTAAGTATTGAATATCACACACATAAAAGCATCATAATTGATTTATTTATTTTGGTTGAAAAAATAATAGATATTTTGTTTTGTCAAAAATGATTTCCTTTAGTGTTTCCTTTAAATTTAGGTGGCCACAATTGCAAGGCAATTTGCTGCCTCGCATGATGCTGTCAAATTTGAAGCATTGCACCTACTGTCTGCCATACTCTCCTCAAAGTATTCGGTATGCAATTGTTGATCATATTTTATTTTCAAAATAATTAACCAACGAAATATGCTATTGTAGATTTGGAAAGCTTTGCTAGCAACTTTTGACTACGTCTTCTCTCATTTCCTCTTAGTCGTGTCACCTTTCTTTTTCGAAGGAAAAAAGAAAAATGAGAATTCTTTGTGCTCTTCATGTGTTACCTTTTTTGAGGCATCTACTTAATTTTGTGTAGAACATCTTAATTGAAGGAACAATTTTATGTTAGTTTGATTTAGTGATTGAGCCATGATGTCTTGAAGGTTACGATCCACTTGCATGTATATTTGACACTTTTAGCTCTGTTTCTTCGTACTCCGACATATTCCAAACCCACCTCTTACGAATCTGCTAGGCAATGAAATTAATAATCCCTGGCATGTACTGAAAATTAATAATTTTATGAAAATTTTTATATAGGCACCACTTTATGATGCTCTTCGTGCTCTGCCAGACAAAAATTGGGCAAATTTTATGCGTGATGGAGTTGTGGCTATTTTACAGAATCGTGTTGGTACGTGAATTAACATCTTGTTTCCTTTGTTGTCATAGATGGAATCACCATACTGATTTTTAAACAGAATCTTTGATCATAGGAGGTCTTTATTTTATTTCTTGCAGAGGGAAAAAAATAAAAACTTATTTTTCTTGTCATTTGATGGCAGCACCTGCTGAAAAGCTTCAGGCACTGATTTTGGCTGAGTCTATGGTTTCCATACTAGGGGAGAAGTGGTTGATAGGTCCGATTAAATTACCTAATGTGGAAGAGCCGATTCCAGCTGATAGGTAGGCTAACACTGTATGCATCCTGTGCTTCTTTTCTATCTGCAATGTTACGCGTGCATGTTTTTGCAATATAGGTGATTCTAGTTAGGTGCCACACGTTTGTGATTGCGATGTGTTTTTTAATGTCCTTTCATTAAGGATAGGCCTGATGGTATACTTGGTGCCTTGTGTATTTTATTCAGGTGCTTGTTGCTTGTTCTAGAGCAATCACGAGTTGAAGTTGCTGTTCTTCTCAATGAGCTCGCCTATTTGAAATATGAAGCATCGAAGAGTTCTTCATCCCTTGATGAGACAATCGGTCTTAAGCAACGAAACGTCGCTACTGCCTTTTCCTTAATGGAAAAGATAATTAAATTGATATCAAACTTTGGTGAAAATGAAGGTATGCTGTAATATCTCACATATTTGCTCCCACAAGTAAAATAAGAGTATGCTTGATATTGTTGCAAAGGAGCCTGTGTAGTATCTAACGTGTGCTTCATCTCTTTATTTTATTAATAATCTTCGTCTTCTTTATGCTATTAGGGAACTTTATTGATGATGGTACTTCCACAAAGGTGATTAACGGACTTAATGAGACGGTTGGTGTAGTTCTAGAGTACTTAAAAGACGCAAAGGTAATGAAGTGATTTTTGATGTATTGAATGATATTTGTTATCTTCCTTTTTTGACATCTGATTCCTTCAGGAACATGGACGAAGGAAAGGAAATGATCTTCTTGCTTCAGTGCGGGTTATTGGGAGGTATGCTTGCCTTTTTATTGTGGGAAAATTGAAGCATTAGGCAACATTCAACGTTCATTATATTAAAGTAGTTTCTCAAGCTTTGTTGATGACTGGAAGACCATCTACATGCGTGCATTTTCTTACCTTAGTTGACGATATCCTTTATAGATATGAAGTTTGGGCTATGGGTCACTGTTACCACACATCGCCTATGACTGTATCTTGTGCTAAGTATAGAAATATAGAGACATTGTTGATTGTTTCGTAAATTTCATTTTAAATTGTGTTTTTAATTTTTATTTATTTTAGAAAATATGAAATTACTAAGGAAATGGTGAGAAGACTCAGAAAAAAAATAACTAAATAACTACATGAGTATACTATTATTTTGACTTTTTTATGAAGCTACAGTAGAGATGTCATGTGTTTTGCCTGCATGTGTTGTGAGAATTTGATTGTTGATATATTCATGTTGTAATACCTTTCTTTCAGCTATCTTGCAGAAGCACCCCTTGCATGCAAAGAAAAGGTCAGGGAATTGTTGGGGTTTATGCTTTCTGTTGAAAGTGAAGAGGAACCCAGGTTTGTAATTTTCATAGTATGATTTTTGAATGGAATGAATTCTTTCCACTGTGAGACGATATTCAAACCTCTGAAGGCTGACTATGGTTTAATATAATTCTAAATCACAGCCCGTTCTACTCTGTATGCTTTTTGCTTCCATTTCTGTGTCAATTGACAATGAAGACTGAAGGGTGTAAAGCCATGGTTTCTTGTGGAGGGCATAAAGCTGTAAGTCAATATGAAAAATATCTTAGTTTTTAACTCTTGTGTCCATTCATGAAATATTTGAGCATGGCTATTTTTCATCCTCTGCAATGATTATCCCACACTGCTGACTTTATGTAATTGTAAGCATATGAAATGGACTTGCAATTTCTTAAGAACTCCAAAGTGACGGTTAAATTCCATTATGATTTCAGGTTATGTTGATGCACTCGTAATATGGATCATTGATTATTTAACAAGCTCGTTGAATCTACTTGCAGGTTATTGATTGCCTTGTAAATTTGATTGGGCAAGATGGTAGTATGGAGGATGATGGCTGCATCTTTTTGGCGTGTGACACGATCCTGAATCTTTTTTTGAAGGTAGTTTACTGAATTACATACAGCCATGTTAATTCTTGCCACCCCCCACACCCTCTCTTTGTGAGGCAATTTAACCTTCTTTGTTTTTGACAAACAGAAAGAGCAACTGCAATTCCCCTCGGATGAATCAACTGTTTCTAAACTCTTGAAAGCATTGGCAAATTGGACAGGTACCGAGAGTGATTGCCTTCCATGGAAGCTAATCACACTAATCGTTCAGAAGTATATGTTTATCCAGTTGGATCATCTGATATGACATCATTTGTAGTCATTATTTCTGTTTGTGTTCTGGGCGCTCGGAAAGTCACGAAACACTTACGCATAGAATCAGTTGTTAGCTCAATGTCAGTAACTCTCTGATATTCATTCAATATGAGCTGTCTACATGGCTGTGGATGCTCAAACTTCCTATTTTGGCCACCTTCTCCTCTTTCTTTCATGCAGTTGAAATTATAATAACAAGAGTACCTTGTTAGCTGTGCATCTTAATTGCAATTCTTGAATATGTTTTTGCAGAAGGCATCAATGACCCATCAGTTACTATGATGGCATCAAGCATTTGCTCACTACTATTTGATTTCACATCGGAGGACGCTCTTCTACGCCATTCTAACTTTGATGATAGGACTCTTACTAGCCTCTCTCGGCTCATTGCTAGAAGTATGGCTTCTTGGGGACAGGTATTCTTGTGTTAAAAGGAAAAATGGAGGCTCAAGGCCAGAATTTAGCCAGAATTGCAATTTTTTGAATATTTCTGTGTGTTGAAATAATGAGAATTGTACTTTGTTTTGATAATTATGTTTTTGTATCTCTCACATGCTTTTCACTCATTACAACTAGTGATCAAATGCTAGAAATATCATTGTTTCAAATCTACTGCAGGGCATGTCTAGTGATGCTGAAGCAAATATGGATCTTCTAGAGATTGTTACAGCAGGTTTGTTTAATTTGAATAAAAATTACGAACATTGATTAATTTCCCAAGACATCTAAACTTGGGCTTTATATCACAAGACATATAAACTTGGTAAGAACGTTCATGAGAGTTTTTGGATGTCAATGTGTTTCAGGATATGCTCGATGGGCTCCTCGTTTCCCTCGTGTTCGACAGGCAGTTGAGAGATAACTCGATCATCACCCAATTAGAACACAGGTCCTCTGTTTCTTCCAAGGGTAGCTGACTATTTCTATTGAAGTTTGTATTGTTCTCTTTATTTTCTCATGTTAGATCGGATCACGTGGACTGACTAGTTAAAAATCTTATAAAAGCTTGTCAGATTGGTTGATTTTATTTATTTATTTGGGAATTTAGCAGACGGGCAATGAAAGGGGGAAGAGAAGCATCCTTGTGTACTGTTTCAACGATCTACAATGGCCGAAGGAAGGCCGCGTAACGGCTCCTGCTTGCAGTTTTTATGTGCAATGAGTTGCAGAGTTTGACTTGTTTTTTAACAAGTTTTACCCTTGTGGCTGTTACAATTTATTTTGTAAAAATTATGTAATATGTATATATCCAACTTTTCTTCTATACAATGCGGGATTGAAGCTACGCATGCTCCAACCCAAACCCGTCCATCCCACCTTGTCCTATGCCGAATGATCCAAGTGTTCATTCGCTGTATTTATTGATCTTCATGTTTTACTCACTTGAAGAAGTAATAATTGTTTTCCTTTCAGTTTTTTGCATGGTATTGTTAATTTATTTTCATCTTTAATTTTGCAACTTTATCTCTTTACATTGTATCATCCACATGATTGGCTTGGACGGATTTAGAGAGGAAAACATGTATAAAGGATGCATATTTTCTCTCTCTCAAGGAAGGGGAGAAAAAAGGGAGAGAGAAGAAGACGGCAAGCTTCAGGCGCTCCTTTCGGAGACGAGACCATGTTTTTTCCTCAAAGTCCAAGTTGGGCCAATTTTGGGCTCTAATATTCCATTTTGGGGCCACTTCTCTCTCTGTCCAATTACACTGACATCAAGGCCCACATCACATTGACAAGCCCATTTACTCGAAAATCGAAAGCTCACATGCCAAGTTCTCCAACAACCGCCGTTGAACCCGGCGACGACGACTTTCTGATGCCCCACAGTTGCCTTCCCTCTCTACCCTATCTATATTTTAGTTTTTAGACACAGAGAGAAAGAAACTATTAAAAAAAAAAGAAAAGTCGTGGACTAATACATAACAACCTCATGGACGGTATATATGGCAAAACAGAGAGAGAGTCGTTGAGACTTGCTTGAGACTTAAAGAGGGAGAGGAGAGAGAATTCTAGAGAGAGAGGAAATGGGGTGTGGGAATATGTTCTACAGCGTACTGATAACGTTTTCGGTAGCTCTGATCACGTACAACATAATAATATCAGCAAATGCTCCTCTGAAGCAGGGGTTCCCGGGTCCATCAACCGGGTCGTTGATCTCGGTGGACCCCATCATCAAGATGCCGGTCGACCGCTCCAAGTCCGCCAAGCCCACCACCAAGCGCCTCTTCCACACCGCCGTCACGGCCTCCGACTCCGTCTACAACACCTGGCAGTGCCGGATCATGTACTACTGGTTCAAGAAGTTCAAGTCCTCTCCCGGCTCCGACATGGGCGGCTTCACCAGAATCCTCCACTCCGGCAAGCCCGACAACTTCATGGACGAGATCCCCACCTTCGTCGCCCAGCCTCTCCCCTCCGGCATGGATCAGGTCCCTCTCTCCCTCTCCCTCTCCCTCTCCCTCTCCCTCTATAGAAACCTGGTCAATTTCTGGTTTCTGCTTAGAAAGTTTGGATTTTGATTCTTCAAGTGGGCTAAAATGGAGCTGTGGATTGCTAATTGCATTCTTTATCGTTTTAGCTGGCGTTGACTACCTGACTTCAAGCTCTACTTCGATTATTATTTTTCAAGCAAATTGGTTGGTGTTGGAGTTTTGTAGGTTAGAATTGAAATGTGCCTTTGGTTGAATTGTAAATTGGAAATAAGTTGTGATATAGAAGGTAGTGTAACGATTTGAAATATGTTCAGAAAAAATATGCAATATGGATGTTTCCTCTCGTCGTTCCGTGTGTTTTAAAAAAATATATATATATCTTATTTTGACTTGGAATAAGAAAGTGAAGGACTTTTGAAATCTGAGTTTTTTTGAAATTGGAATAGAGAATATGAGATGTAGATTTGGAAGTTATGGAATTGAGTTGTTGAATTCCGTCTGAAAATGTTGTTCCAAACACCCTTACTTTCTAATAGTTGCTGATTTTATCTAGTTTCTTCACCAAACAGGGTTATATAGTTCTCAACAGGCCATGGGCGTTTGTGCAATGGCTTCAGAAAGCGGACATTAAAGAAGAGTATGAAATTCTTATATGTTTCTCTGTCCCGAAATTTGGATGACTTGGTTGTCTTTGACGTTTTGCTTGGCTTGACGTTGTATATGTTTTTGTTTATATTTGTGTCCAGTTACATACTGATGGCTGAGCCAGATCATATTATTGTTAAGCCTATTCCCAACTTGTCTAGAGATGGGCTTGGAGCTGCATTTCCCTTCTTTTACATTGAGCCGAAAAAATACGAGAAAGTCCTCAGAAAGTACTTCCCAGAGCACAAAGGACCAGTAACCAAAATCGACCCGATTGGAAATTCTCCTGTCATTGTTGGAAGGGTATGCAATTTTTATGCAGTGTTGGAGTTAATACATTTTCCTTAGTTCTTTTAGTTTTCTTTTTTTTTTTTTTAAATAAAAGAAATGTGTTAATGTTTAATACAGGAGTCTCTTAAGAAAATTGCTCCGACTTGGATGAATATTTCCTTGGCAATGAAGAAGGATCCTGAAACGGACAAAGCTTTTGGTTGGGTTCTTGAAATGTGTGTTTGCTCTCCTTTAATGAACTCCTGTTCTCTAATGGCCTTATAGTTGGGTTCACTACTTCTTACTTAATTTTGTGTCTTGAAAATAGGTATGCTTATGCTGTTTCATCTGCTCTCCACGATGTTGGTAACATCTTATATAAGGATTTCATGATTCAGGTTCGATGAACTATCATTTCTCTCCTCTTTTACTATACGAGTATTTCTGTGATTTCAACCTTATGAATTATTTACTCTATTATTGTCTTATCCATTGAAACTATCTGACATATTGTCGATACTTAAATCTCCGATCAATGTTGAGTTGTTTTCATGAAATTCTTAACATTTCTCAATGATTAAACTGTTATCAAATGCACGTAGTCATATATGAAAAACGTCATTTTACTAGTTCCAACATACTTTTTCTTCTATTTTATCCTGGATTCCCTTTAAATATCTGGTGTTGTTCATCCTTATTTTTCTCTGTATGATTGTCAGCCTTCTTGATTATATTTTGTTTTACTATTGTTCTAAAATAATACTGCTTGCTGTTTTGTGATGCATATCAGCCTCCGTGGGATCTAAAAGTTGGGAACAAGTTCATAATTCATTATACTTATGGATGCGACTATAATATGAAGGTACATTGTTATTTGTTCTCGGTTTACTTCTCAACATGGGAGCCGTAATTGTCCTCAGGCATCGCATGTTGCCGACTGCAATCAATTTAGTAGGAAATGAATTGTTAATTTATTGTCCTTTCTTTGATCATGCTCTGATATATAGGGTGAATTAACCTATGGTAAGATTGGAGAATGGAGGTTCGACAAAAGGTCCTTCGATAGCACTCTTCCCCCAAGAAACCTCCCTCTACCTCCACCCGGTGTTCCGGAAAGTGTGGTATTTTTCGTTTTACCTTCTGTTCCCTACTATGTTGTCTCATGAGTGGTTAAACCATTATTTGAGGGGAAGATATCACTTTGAGTTTACTTGCTTCTATCAATATTGTTATTTTTTCTATCAAGAACTTTGGAAAAGATATTTATCGTAGTTTCTTACCTGACATCATTTTTGACATGAGCGCCAATATTACACGTGCTCATTTCTCATTGAGTTTTTGGGTGAAAGTAAAACTGGGGGATTGAGGATGGATGCGTATATTTTGGAGAGACGGGAAGAATCTTTAAAATTGAGCTAATAAACTATTGACATGGACAATTTTGAGTTAGTTGGCAATCTGATTTTTCTCTCTTTTTTTTAGCCGGGTTTTGGTCAAATATATTTTCTATGTATATATTGGCCATCCGTATCGATCCGACTAATAAGGATCAAGAGGAAAGAGTCGGGGCTGACAATTTCTTCCTATTCTAATACCTTCTTTTCAAAACCAAGATTCCTTAATTGCTTTTCTTTATTCTTCTTCATCTTTAGTTTATTCTATTTATTTTGGCGGGGGATTAGACTTTTAACAGATTAAACTGGTGCTGAAATGAGTTAAATGAAATAATTATTGCTGTCTTGTTTGGTACTGTATTATTATCGTTTAGTTAGAAGATTCCCCATTGAATTAAACTATAGATAAAGATGCCAATATAAAATGTTGACTTGGAGGATGGTTAGGCTGGTTTTGAGTATGTCAAGTTTTGGCTGCTTCTATTAAAAAATAAAAATCTAGTGGACCTGGACTGGGACGTGACAACATGCTTACCAGCTATGGGGGATGGAAAGAGTACTACTTCATTATTAAATTTAGGACTGTTAGGCCAATTAGGCTTCCTTTATTTATGATTATTACCTTATTCCCTCTTTTTCCTGCCCCTTTCTATCTCTGCCTTATTTATGACTCCCTGCTCTATTCACCATCACATCATGGGAAAGATAGATAGCTCAGCTTGAGGGTTCTCCTTTGCCTAATTTAGGCAGAATCTTTTTCTGGTCTGGGTCTCAAGTACATGCTAGCAAGTACCAACTACGGGGGTTGAAAGGACTAGCTTAAGAGTGTGTTGGTTGGAAAGAAAAATAAAAGGAGAAAGACTGAGGGATTAGTAAAAAGATTTTGACATTTATAATTATTTGGTAGGAGATAAAAGATGACGGGATTACGGAAGGGAGTTCTAACAAAGAATCCTAATTTTGATATCTCATTAACTGGATAATTATTAGAGGGACTTCATACCAAAAAAAAAAAAAATTGAGGATTTCTCCCTCATTCCCCATTTCCCTCTTCTAGGTAGTCTACCATTCTCACCTTACTATTTTCTCTCCTCCGGAATTGGAGTCAACTTGTCTGGGTCATGGGAACACAAACAACTACTTTGTCTGTCTTGTTGAGCTTTCGTTAACCCAACAATTGAAGTATTGCGTATTTTGCAGGTAACTCTGGTGAAAATGGTCAATGAGGCCACCGCAAACATTCCAAATTGGGGATCATAGAAAAAGCGGGCTGAAGCTGCTGTAGACACAAAACTAATTACTCCTGCACGAATACCCTTGTTGGACTGCACTCTATATTTTTGTTTATACAGATATAGTTACACAAAAAATGTAAGAACATTATCTACGGTTACAGCCAAAACGTTTTCGTGGTTCGTTATGCAGATAAAATTGTTGATTCTTGAATGAGCTCCAGACATTGTCGTTTGTTGATTAGGTTGCATTTCAGTCGACGATACTGTCAATATAGCATCGCATCTGTCTACTTGTTCATGGGGAGTGTTTCATGAAATTACCCCTTTTGATGCCCTCAATTGAATAACAGATCAAAGTTCTAATTACACATTTTCCACCAATAAAATAGGTATCTTCCTTTGAATAAAAGATAACCCGCCTCTTAGGTACAAGTTAACAAGGAATTTAATCCATGTCTCTTTGTTTGTGTCCCCATTTATGTCCATCTAATAATAACATAACATGTATGTAACGGACATGATATTATGATTAAATATATATTTTTAATTGACATGTCATGATATTATTAGAAGGACATGAAGTGAATATAATTAAAGATACACAGGAGTTGGATCCGTCCACGAGACCGGAATTGTTTGAATAAGCAAATATGTTCCCCCATTTAAAGTTTTACTCACATGTGTGCGTGTGTGTGTGTGCGTATATTTTTTCCTCTCTCTCTTTCTTTCTTTGAATCACAAACTCAGTAAACAGAGGGTTTCACATAAAATGGGTATGAAATATAGTACGCAATGCAAGCTTGTCAATTTGACAGCTTTATCAAAACAAGCATCATAGAAATATGCCATAAAGGCAAAGTATCTCCCTTTCTATTTGCACATGAAAAAAATAGGGTACGTTTCATGATAAGATCCCGCAATAATGCGAGACCCACATCTTCCCCCCCATTATATTCACACGGGGATCGATGTCTGTGTTCTTAGTTCAAGTAGCGTCTGCAATTTTTTGAATTGCAAAAACATGGTATCTTCTTACCTTCATCCTCATGGTTAAAGTTGTAGTCGTATGTAATCTCCTCTCCCGGAAATATGTCTCTCTCCGCAAAAAATACAACCTATGAACCCCGAGAAAAATAATAATAATAATAATAATAATGATTTAATAAAACTACATTTAGAAAGTAAAACCCACAATTAAAGGATAGATGACGAGTTAAAACTATACCTTCTTTTCATTCCTTATGGATATCACTTTGGCTACGCAATTGGGCTGGTCGTGAAAATCAAACAAGAAAAACGAGTAAGCATTGGAAATCAAACCGGAGGTGGAGAGGACTATTTTTTTTTTTTTTTTTTCTCATTTTGATGTGATCAAATCATTATCCAACGAAAATTATTAGTGATCCCCACTGATTTTCTAACAATTTAGTGATTTATATTTAAGATTGTGGGGGAGTTCATAATTGACAAGCGAATTCGTGATCACTTGAAAATGTGTCTTGTGATGATTATTAGTGGTGATGTACAGCATTACTCGGATAAAACTCAATCTAGAAGAGCAACAATACCAGACATGAATGGTTAACAAAGCGAGCAATTCCTCCTTTGCGTGTAGCATCAATAATATGCTCTTTATCTATCCTGAAGAAGTAGCAAGCACTCTTGTACTGAAGTTTTCTTCCCGATTGATACTCATTTTCCCTCTTATCAGCAACACGTTGCCCCACAATCTCGCCAATATACTCAACAACCTACAAATGGCATACAAGTCAGCCTAAAAAGAACAGCACCGTATCTTCAATCACTTTAACAGTCCATTTTCATCTCATAGACTTGAGAATATCAAACCATTTCACCACGGGATATAAACCGAGATGTGTAAAGACCAAGGGCATGTATGCCAGACTTATAAACCACTAGATGTTTCCAACCCCTTCCTTGTTTATAACGAGCATATTCCTTCTGCAATTGACATCAAAAGAAACGTGGTAAAACAGCTTTAACATGTATGTTTCTATCTAATCAATGCAGATTTCTGCTAAACAATAAGTGAAGAGAGAGAGAGAGAGAACGAAACATTTAGCCGGGATTTGCAAGCTTACACAAGAACACAAACTTTCTCAATAATAAAGAACAAAACCAGGTGGTAGAGTTAAGCCCTTTTGTGCATGCATCTTATTCAATAGTATAAAAAAATTGAAAATGCTGATATTAGAACACACTCCAAGTTTCTACAGCTCACACGTTCCATGAACGCATATGGTGCAGCGGAATAAAACATTTGAATTTACTCTTTCAAGAAGTTAGGGTAGAAACTACCTTAAAAATAAATCTGAAATTTATTGATAATAACGAAGAAAAACTGAATTGAATAACATAAATGAAACTTATTTATAGGCCGAAAAACCCTAGCCTATTTAGGATCCTAGTTCAGAACTTATCCTACATCAACATATGTAGTTGAGGCAATATATAAAAACATCGAACATACCCGGCAATCATGTTCAATGTCTGATACGGGTAGTAGAGGAACCCCCTGTGTGCATGATTTCAGCCCATTAATGTGAATCCAAGCATTTAACTGCTCCTGAGGAACATGGCAACCAACTTTGCCCTTTGATTGACTATACTTGTGCAAGAAGCCATCACGTTTACGGCCCTTGTAAGCCTGACATACCCCAAAAAAATGAAGAACGGACATAAATCTATTTCATCCTCACCTAGTGAATCCATAATGCAGTTAGAACTCATGCAAGCTAAGCATAAAGCCTCAAACAACGCTCAGAATACCTCAGTCCTAGCACACGTTAATTCCTCTACTGCTGAACCACCAGCTACCCTGTCGGCTGGATCAGAATCAGATTCACACATTGGATATGTAGCATGAAGTGCACATCTCCCGTAGAAGCCAACACTCTCATTATCAACACCTTCAACCTCACTTTGTAACAGACCCTGCAACCAAAGAACAAAGTTAATCATAGACACGAAAGAAGAACAATGATAAACAAAGGTCATAAATTCTGTAGGAATGGAAAGCAATAAAACTTGATTTCTTTCTTTAACATAACAAGAGTAAAGACCTTCTGATGAGCACACCAGGGGTGAAACCGTACAGAGCAGTTTAGAACCCTGCACTTTATACATGAGCCACCGGGACGACTACAGAGAGAACAAACCTGGAAAAATAATTAAAGGGATTAGACCATGAACAGCGCATCAGAAATCAGAAAACCATGTTCAAAACTATTGTTACTTGAAGGAAGACTCTCTTACCCTGCAATTTCAACTCAGTGATAATTAAAATTGGAAAGACGTGAAATTACAACGTCCGTTTGGTGAATGAGTTTGAGTTGAAAAAGTACAGTTTGAGTTGAAAATTTTTGTTGACTTTTCAAAAAAGACAAAAACCTTTTCAGAAAAAGACAAACTTTTTCAGAAAAAGACAAAAACTGAGATGAAAAAGTACAGTTTGAACTTGTTCACCAAACAAAGGCCTTATTTTCTCCACTAGAAAAAAAAAAATTTTGCTAAAATTAGTCACTATTGAATAAAGCCGAGAGGTCATCGTTTTATGGTTTACATTGGAACTATTTTCTACCGCTACTTGCTTAAAGTATCATTTTGTTCAATGCTTACCACATCTGCTCTGGGACGTGGAGCACCAGATACGTCAAAAGCACTCATAGTATCAACGTTTGGGCATCGAGTTCCAGGAGTCCAAAGCCCACAAACCATATGAACCCATTGCCTTATTGTCGAATCAAAAAATCCTGCTGTGATGCTGTTATCTACCTTTAACTTACTAACACGAAGAGAATTCTGCAAAACATCCAGGTGGTATGGCATATCCATTTTGTAGACAGGCAAAGTGGATTGTTTGGTTTTTTCAGGTTGACACATAGGAAATGAGGCTGCTTCACATTCAGGACCAGAGGAATTCAACCTGCCGAGTGAAGTTTCCAAAGCTTTGACTGACAAAGCCTTGCATTCTGTTTCAACATTCCAAACTCTCAAAAGGCTTTTCACAATTGTGCGACTCCGCAGCGCTAGAGTCATTGCACCACCTCCATAACCACAAAGAACACACACCTAGATGCAGGAATACATAAATTCATCAGAGCATCGAAAAGTTGGGAGGGTGGAAAGGAAGAAGAAGAGACAACATGGTACGAATAACACTAGAAACAGTTTTATGGGTAAACTATATTTTTTTTATCGTTTATATAATATTCACTCGTGTCAAAAATAATAATAATAATTATTATCTCCCCACTGCACTGCCAATAGCCATTATTCCCCTACTGCAGCTTGTTTAACTTTACCCATGATATCTATAATTCTTTTTACTTTGCCATTGTGAACAGTGGGCTTAATCCCTTTAAATGATAAAGGAAGAGAACAGATGGTTCCAGGGAGAGTAATTAGATTAAAGTAATCAAACTCCATGAAGATTATATTCACGTAAGGTTTATATTCATGAGGAAAGCAATCCATCCCAAGAAACAGCAAGAATACTTGCATACCAAAGGCACGCAAGATTAACAAACTCAATGAAGCCACATTTTGGATTAAAAAACATAAAGAAATGAAACCCTTTTCCTTACAATGTTTCTTGAACTTGTCCGACATGGTCTACAATACCAATGGCCTTTAGGTACTCTGGAAACACCGTAGCATGCTTGGTGCACCTGCAAATCATAAACAAATTAATATCATCTGATCTTTACAAAGACACTACGAAGAAACTCGGGGGTTGAACAGTGCCTCACTAGCCACATACTTTGATTAGACATCTGCCGCACTCCAGTAAATTATTAATTTCATCTTTGTTTGAGCTACCACAGACACAGCAGAATGACTCCGAATCCAGAAGAGAAGAGCATGCTTGCTCTTGAGATCTGCACCAAAAAGTCTCATAACTACGAAGTCTAACAAGTAATACTAGTATATTAAATAACTATATAATGCCATTTCCCAGCTTACTTTTCAGCCACTTCGCATGATCCATGCTTCCTATCTTCACCAGTCCTTAAAAGTGTACCCTCTGTGACTTCTGGTGAGCATTTTGAAAACTTTGAAAGAGAGAACGTTTTTTGATGAGGACCCTCCCCTGATGATGAACAAATACCATTATTTTCGAAATAAATAAAAATATATATGTATATATTTATATATCAAACCTGAAGTAAGAGGCAAACAGAAATAACAAAACATCATACAGCAAATAAATAAGAGTTTTGAACCAACTGATATATAAGCCAGTTCTAAATAATAGGCACCAATGTACTTCAAGTAATCTGTACGTCATTGATTAATGTAGCAGCAAGTACCGCATAGGGAGTTAACATGATATTGAATTGTTACAACTTCTAAGCCACAGAAGCGATATTTAGCCTCTTTTCACAAAGTATCAAAAAATTTTCCTTATCAACTGATAGGTCTCTCTCTCTCTTAACTATGTACAAGACTGAAGACCAGGTGCCTCAGTAGCAACTTTGGCTAACTATTTAGTATGACCTGAAGCACTGAAAGTTTAAGGTAGTAAACTACTTCAATAAGAATAATAAAACAAAATAAAAAGAATAGCGAAGCATGTGAACGTTTACCATCAACTGTCAACTCATAAATGCTGCGCTTGCGAATTTCCTTAGATCTTGACTTCAATTGAACTTGAGCAATGCTACCTTCTTTTCCACAATCTTTCTTGCTTTTATCAAGTCTCTCTATCTCCGACACAGACACATCTTCAACAGACTTGTTATATCTGCTGGAGCATCGAGTCTTCATTTTTTCCAAGGAAGTTTCATTATTTATTTTACCACAAACTGCAGCATTATGGCTTCCGCTTCCCTTCTCGTTCTTTAAATGGTGGAATCCACTACAGGACCCTTCATCTCCATCACTGTGGGTCTTCTTCAACCCTCTCATAGAAGTAAATGCAGGCTTGTCATTCTTGGGAAGTGTGCACCTTTTTGCCAATTTAAGAACCCTACTGAGAGGAACAATTTTAACCGGTTTTGACATATGTCCAACCAATTCCCCGTCAGATAGTTCTCCAAATTTCCCGCATACTATTGGCCTTGACTTGCATTGACTACTACTGGCCTGGCAGTTAAAAGATGACATGCAAGGACGAATACTCTGCCTAAAAGCATTACAGGTGCAATCCTTTTTGTATCTCTTTCCAGCTGATATTTCAGGAGTTTCAGAATTGCTAGCACCAGCTTTTATTTCCGTCGAGCAAACTTCTTTCCCCTCTTTGTCATTATAAATATTGTATATGTCTCTTTTACGAGAAGGTTTCTTCGTAGAAGACAATATAGACAACCTATGCTCAGAATTCTGCTGATTCAAACTGGCTCCAGAAGTTTTCTTTTGGCTGGATAAGGAAAGTTTCTCTTTGGACACAGAAGAGGGAAATTCCGTAGAATTAGTTCCTTCGTTACTTTCATCATGTACTAGAGAAGAACAATCTCTCTTCCCCTTTTGTAAGCATCTATTACCCTTATTGGATAGATTATCCTCATCTTGAAGGGACGTTCCAGTTTGGATTTGATTTTGACCTTTCTTCCATGTTAAAGAATTTATGAGCTTAAGCTCATCAAGAAGACTTCTTGACATTATATGGTTTGCAGTCTTGGAAGACCTAGATTCTTTATAGCTAGTCTTACAAGTATCACCTAGAAACTCTTCACTTCTATCACTTCCGCATGTATCATCTGATGACCAGCATTTGTCTATGCCTGATCCTTCATCAACAACGAGATTGCTAACACATCCACTATTTCCAGCATCAGCACAAGAGTAATCCATCTTGTTAACTTCAACTGACAACTGAGTAACTGCAGGGGCAGAAGATCCAGAAGAAATATTTGAAGTTTCATTCTCTTTAAAGGATTCCTTTCTCTGCAACGTTACATTAATGCATTCAGCAGAAGTATCTCTACACGCCACAGTAGAAACCCTTTTCACCTTGCTTGGAACATCTCTCCACTGGGAAGCATGACTGACAATGTTGTTGGGTAGTTTCTCGTTTAATTTTCCTCCTTGATCTGAAGAAACAATTTCATCATTTTGAACGATATGGTTCTTCGCGAACTTCGAACCAAATATTACAGATGCCTCACCATTAACTATTCCTCTTTGCTCCTTTAAGGCAAAAGGAAAGCTTCCAACTGTTGACTCCAAATTCATCTTGAAACGATTTATATGGGTTGAGCAATCGCAGCTGTGCTGGGAACACACAGAGGCTATTCTGCAGCATTTTCCATGCTGACTTGGTCCAGCAATGTGCGCTTCACTTCTAGCATGTCTCAAAAATAAAAAGAAAAAAAGATCATCAAACTCAAGCAAAGCGGATATCGTCCTTTTAAGGGAAGCTTCACTGGAATTTCAGAAAACCCAGTAAAAAGAAATTCAACTAAATGATCATACCCCCCTCCCAAAAAAAAAAAAAAATGGCATAGTGAAGAACAAATAACATGCACAACAAATGATATACAGGGAAACCAAAGTAGTTAAGACCTAAATTAAAGACTTTAAGCAAATAAAATTTGACACATAATCAATAAACTTGAGATGGCAAGAAATAATTTCTGGGATGCCGAGATCATTTAGGTGGGGTGGGGTGACGGGGCTGCTAGACCAACCTCATTGAAGACTGCTCACTAGAACGTTGACCTTGAACAGCAATTTCTTTAGTATGTCTTGGAATTCCTTGCATCATTGTCGACGAATCACAGCAGCCATTCATGTCTGTTCCAACACAAAACTAGTATGAAATTTCCACAATGCAACAATAAGAAAAAGACTCCTGTTTAAGCAAATTTTTAAAGCAACTGTGAACTTGCCAAAGCACAGAAGGAAAACCTTCATCACCACTGAACTTACTAGTAACACCAGCTAGGCGTGCTCTTGCAGTGGTTTCAGAAACTTCTCTACAACTGGTAGCACCAGGTTCATTGCATTGTTCCCCGGGTGCTGAAGACTCAGCAAGAGAATGATGTAAATAAGAAACGCCATCATATCTTCCATCTCGCTTGTTCATTCCAAAAGAAGAAAAGGCATGCTGTTGCTTGGTTAACTCCAATATTTGCCTCAGGGCCAGCATTCTTAAAGCATCGTCAAGGAGATGAGGGCTAACACCAATGTTCTCTTCTCGATGCAAAGCTGGAGTCTGCTCTAACATACAAGTTGATGTCGCCAAAGGAGGACCCTTTGTGACTACTTGTGATGGTAAAATCACACCAGATCCAACAGCTGAAGCAAAAGATCTCTGATTGACATTATCAATATTTAGAATGCTTCCAAATGAAGGAATATTCTCAGGATTATTGGATAATTTTCTGGCTTCAGGTGCGGCAAGTGGTGCCGTAGAGCACTGATATAAATCGCAGCTGCTTCCTTGTGATGCTGGAAAATGAGCACAAGATGTTGAAATCTCAAATTCCTTATGAATTTGACTCCCTGAATCCTTCATGAAGTACGATCCATCTGTAACAAGTTTCACCCCTTTACCTTTGTCAATTAATCCATGGGAACTCATTTCAGTGACGTTTAATTGCCTTTCTAAGCCATTTCCAGTGTTCTGCAGCACATTAGATGAATCACACTTGGCAAAACAAGGTTCATGATACCGTGTGTGGGATACAGCATGCTCTAAGCAATTGAGAACATTATTGTTTGGTTTTATTTGCGCACTGTTATCAGCTAACAGGTTGAAATTGGTTAGTGAAACCACTGCATTCTGTGCCAGATTGCCTCTGGATTTCTCTAGTATAGCAACATTGTTGACATTACTAATTTCAAATCCACTGTTCCCAAGGTTCAACTGGTTTTGCTCTCTTTTTGTGTTGGGATTACATGAACCAGTAGCAAAGTACAGAGGTTGCCCGAGTTCCACCCTTCCCCTGCAGTCTGCATTTGCAGAAAAGCAACAAAAATATATGTCAGACAGTTGCTTAAGAATAACGTATGGATGTTAGAAACTGAGGCTTGTTTACAGAAGAAATCTTGACATACTATTGTGGATCATCTGCTCAGGGAAGATCAACTTTGATGGATTCATGACCGTGTCCAATAGCTGTGGTCCCAATGCTGGTCGATCTGAAAATTTTAAATTTTGACTTGCTTGATATGGTTGCCCAAGTTTCAACTCAATATTTGAACAAGCAGCATCCCTGCCCACAAAGAGGCTATTTGGTGCATCTTTGAACATGGTAAAATCAGACTTTTGACCAATGGTTCTCAAATCCTGCATAGAAGGACGGGTGACGGACAAATTTCCTTTCTTCAAAACAAAATTAGTATATGCAGAAATGGACTGACAACCGTCCTGTGGGCCACTACCAACAGATTTGGATATTGTTGAATCCACCCAGGCACTTGCCAGAGGATGCATATTGATATGAGAAGTGCCAACTAAACCCTTGAGAGTCATATTGTTACCATCCTGAGTATCCCCCTTTTGTTTATTTTGTGAAGCATCAATATCCAAATTCTGATTTGTATGAACGTTCCATAACATAACATTGTCTGAAAGCTGTCCAGAAGTTGATAAACCTTCAGATGAATGAGCCAAATGGGAATTGTTGGGCAAAGTCGATCTGGATTTCACCAAACCAGAAGTTGCTGATAATCCTTCCGGCCAGCCCCAATCACTTTGGTCTTCTGGAACCCTAATCTAAAGCATCATAAAAACGTCACCATCCAGTGTTCTCGTTGCTTCAAACACATGCAAATGAAAATTTCAATTCTTGATTCAAAAGGCAAACACAATTTGTAAGAAATTATTATGACTGACAACAAGGAAATAAATACTCCCGTTGAACACATAATCTTATTTGAGAAACTTCAGATAAAAGAAACCCTCAGGTATTACTATGTATATATATATGTACCTAGGACAAATTCTCTTCAACATATTCTCCCGTGCTTTCACATGCATGCTCATGCACATACCAGACATCCATAAGCTTTTCAAATAACATGCACAAAGAACGTTAAGTTTGACATCATTCCAGCATAAAAATCCTACCCCAAACTTCTGGAAGTACAGTTTTCGCCACTGAGCAATGGTTTCTCCATTGTCCATTCGAACAGCATCCCCGGGATTTACACCCCATAATCCTGCATGCTATAAAACAAAAACAGTTGGAGTAAGCATTTGTGCCTAAGCTATGTAGATGAGTTTGAATTAAACCAAAGCTATACTTTGTAGCAAAAAAATCACACACCAACCTCACAAAATTTTAAGACAGACATGCGAAGAGAATGACACGAGCAAACAATACCAAGAAGTCCTGTATTGCTGATAAGTAGATATCCACCTATTTGAACGATAAAACCAACAAATCAAACATCAGAAAGTACCATGCAAATAAAGCAACCTTTACTTGATAAAAACCAAAGAGGTTGAAGCACTCACCAGTACCCAAGCAACAAACCCGAGGACACTCGCTCAAAAAATTATATGACTGACTGGAATCGAAAGAGTTTTCTTCTACAGACTTCATATGTGAAGTTTGCACTTGTGTGCTGGGGAGCTTCCCAGCATTTAAAGGGACTGCACCATGCCATTCCCCATTTAAAGATAAGGAACCCTTGGACTTCTCACTACCAGGGACTGTGCAACGAATGGCTCTTGTTTCCAGGCCTGGACTCTGAAGACCAGGCAGAACCAAATTGCTACTACAGTTGGAACCCACAACTGCCCTTGTTGAGTTAGAAGGGCAAAAATCTGCTCCATGTTGCAGGTTTTGTTCACTCATATACTCCAATGGTGACCCACTATGCCTCAATGGGACCCCATTTCCAATGGCATTGAGAACAACACTATTATTATCACTCTTAAGTTTCGAATTCGATAACTCTTTAAAATCACACTGCAAAAGAGAAGGTGGCGCAGATAGGAGAGCCAGAAAAGAATTTCCAAGGTTAACAATGCCTGATTTTTGAGAGTTTAAGTCTGGATAATTTGGAAGCAGGGGATCTTGCACCGTCCCATGCACTTTGAGTCTCACGTCATGTGGATCATGTGCAAAGGAGTAATATCCCGCATCCCTCTCAGACTGTATTTAAATATGAAAATCAAAATCCGGGTTAGAATATGAGTATAAACCTGAAAATAAAGGATCATGGATGAAAAATGGGTGTTTCCTTTTTCAAGCTACTAGGTGAATAGAACAACTAGAAAATTGAAACGAAATGCCCTTACACCACATGCAACAAATCATGCAATAGAGTAACAGAGGTCCAAATTTTGTACAAAATCAAAGAGTTCCGTAAATAGCACAATGTTTTGCAACCAAGGTGTCGTGAAAGCTCTGCATCACCTTATTGTCTTTCCCTTGCAGCAAAATGGGTATCTCAGGCTCCTCTGAGACAATTTCGAGAGCACATTTGATCCTTCCTTTTCAATGTAATGAAGTGTCATATGGCATTACCAGCTTAATCTTTGTACAAAATAATTATTTACTAAATGCAGGAGCTACCACCTTTAATTTTAAAGTTTATGAACTAAAAGGAGGCTCTTATCATACTTTGAAACCACCCAAAAGATTAAGCCTAAACGGTTACAGGCATAATCTAACGGTAATACTACACCTGACTATGCCTAAAGATGTAGAGCCTGAATCACCCGCTCTAAGTTTTAAAAAAGAAAAACTAAGCTCAAAGCTATGAAAACCTTCGGAATCCTTAGAATCTCGAATCATGGCAAATAGAAGCACGATGCTATGCAATTCAAAGCCATGTGATGAAAAATATGTTGAATTAACGCATTTTAACACCCAAATGCCACTCATAAAAGTACTTGGAACAAGAACAAAGACAAAGATTTTTCTCCACAGTGCTGAATATAACAAAAGATAGTACAATAATCTCGTACATAGTACGTGCAAAATATCAAACTACATTAATCTGTACGATTATCCTCTGCAACATTCCTCCTCCGTTTCGTCAACTACATTCCTACGACGCTTCGATTTTAGACCAAAAGACTAATCCACTAAAGCAAGTTCAAAACGATCAACAAAAAAAAAAAACCGCCATGGAAGTACCTGATTCCGGAGCTCCTGAGAGGACGAGGAAGCCATGGACGGAGCCGAAGACTGCAATGTCGAACCGCACTTGACCTGCCACGAGTTCTCCATCCCTCCAGAGCTCTGAAAACCCTAATTTCCCTCCACCAAAACCATCACCGATTCACCAAACACGCCAAAGAAAATTCTCCAACTGAAAAATCAACGGTCAAAGAGCATTATATCTTCACCACACAGAGATCACCTACAACAATCACATCAGGTTTTCTTCCCAACAAAGCGAAAAGAAGAGAGGAGAAAAGGAGAGAAACTTTCGTTCCAAAAGAGAGCGAGAGAAGTTTCAGCTGTTACTGTTCGGTAGAGAGAGAAAGTTGCAGAGAAACAGTGGTTTAAGAGAGAGAGAGAGAGAGAGAGAGCACCTGACGACTGTAGTAGTTCGAGGCAAAGGGCAGACGGGACACTGACATCGACACGTTGACGAGTGAATTGGATTGGGCGATTTACGACCGTCGGATGCGCCAGTTGTGATCGACAGGCGTGTCTGGGCCGTCGATTGTGAATACAGCTTGGCTTGGCCTGCGTTTTGCTTTTGCTTTGCTTTTTTTTTTTTTTTTTTTTCGGAAAAGTGAAGTGTTGGTCAGAGAGAGTGCTGTACCGTCACAAGAACCATTAAGGCAGTGGCTTGGGGGTGGGGCCCAGGGTTGGTGCTTCTGACAATGTGGGTGATTAAGTGGCGGGATTTCATTGGTTAGTCGCCAAGAGGGGTGAGAACTGGTGGGACCCGCCAAAAAAAGATCTGTTGTTTGGATCATGGGGAGCATATTCCAGTGGAAGTACAATGTTATTTTTCCCCTCCGATTTTGGGTAAGCAATTCCTGTTCCGCATTGTAATTTTCTCTTCTTCTTTTTTTTTTTTTTTTTCTTTTCTAATTTCTATTGTGGTGTAGCGGCCTACTATCCTATAGAATGTCCTTGGCTTCAGAAAAATAAAATTACAAAAATAAATAAATAAATAAATAAATAGAATGTCCTTGGAACTTGGAAGTTGTAGGAACAATGGTGTGATATTTGTACAAGTCAACCAAACCCAAAAGCTTGAAGGAAATAAAATTTTACTTTTTCTTGTTTACTCGTCTACGGACTGATCAAATGAAATTAATTCCATAAAAGAAATTAAATTTTAAAATTAGATAAAAATATTTAGTAATCTATCAAAAAAATCTATTTATTTGAAAAAATAAATTTTTATTATGTTGTTTACTTTTTATAATGATTAGGAATATATTTATTATAGTTATGAAATTATCATTAAATAAAAATAATAATTAAATATGAATAAGGATATATTTGGTATAAAATTAGTTATTTTTTATTTTTTAGGGAAATGGATTTATTTTGGTAAGTAGTAAATGGGAGAGAAGTCCCTCCTTATTAAAGAAATCTATTCTTTATTTCTAAATGAGACTCACATTATTTAATTCTCAAATATAAAAGTAAACACTTTAAATTTAAAATCAGGAATTTAATTTATTTTTTCCGAATTGAATTACTCATCAATAAACATGCTCAATCACATAATTTAGGCCAATTGAAATTATTTGTGAATTTTATACTTGCAAGACTAGATTGGAAATAGTATTACGGATCGGAAGAGTTAACATTAGAAAGGGGGAGAGAATTTTAAAGCAAATAAAAGGTTAAAACAAGATAATTAAACTTACCTTCCAATAAGCGATTTATAATAGCACGTTATCGAAGAAAAAGTTCTTATTTGAGTAGCAAAAAAAAAAAAAACAAAACAAAACTTAAGTGGTGTTTTGGTAATCTGGATATCCACGAGCTTGTTAACTAAATGAAAATTAACACATATAATACGGTCAATCATTTTACATAAAATGAAACAACAAATAATTTATTACCTAATATTAAAAGAACGAACGTACTTTTTACAATATATTCATCATTCTTCTTAGATCAACATGTGACGATCGAGTCACCGTCATGTGATGGTCTATAATTTTTTTTTTTATTCAACAAGTGCGGAGCACGTGCTCACTCACCAACTAATTTGTAACCAAAGGAAAAACTTAAAAAGGTTATAGACCATTTCAAATTATTGAGCTGCATATTTTTTATTCTGTAAGTATTGACTTTTATGTCTGTTTAGCAGTGAGAGGGGGGTATATATGCTCTGTAATGGAAGAATTAGAACAGAGATGTCACAAAATCTTCATGATGAAAATGGGCATCCAGTATATTTTCATTTTTCTTTACAATTAAGCAGCATCTACCGTAGTTGTAGCATCTGGAAAGCACATTTATTAAAAATAAATAAATAATGATTAAGATAAAACAAAGTAAAATTTTAAAAAAATTATTTAAAAAAAAAAAAAAAAAGGAATGTGGAAAGGACATGTGATGGTGGGCCTAAGGAATATCACCAAATTCACAATATCCCAAGGAGCCAAAAAGTGAAGAGCTTAATTCCATTATCACATTCACAACCAAAGTGGGACTTGATTGGACCGGCACTGAACTGAGCAGAGGTGTGTAAGGCATCGTTCTCTCCACTTGCCTTTTGTTCCTCTTACAAGACTCTTATCCATTCCATGATTTCCAAAGTAAATTACGACTATTTTTTTTGGGGACAAAGAGTAAAAGGACATGGAATGACAGTTTATCTGCCGAAGAAACAGATAGAGACAGAGAGCTAATAATTTGGCTTTGGTTAATTGTTATTGTCTGGTGGGTTTGGAGCAAAACAGAACACAATTTAACGAAACGTGGGGGGGGGGGGGGAAGAAAAAAGGAGACAGCTTTAGTAACTGATAAAACAACCTTAAGAACTTTGAAGAGTTGATGTAGTTTTATTTTATTTGGCTGAATATGGGATGTGGACATTTTGAAAGTGAATAAAACGTCTTTTTCTTGGTTGGCCCTGTTTATTAATTTTAATTAATCACTAAATTGAGATCATTGTGCACCATCTCCCGGTACGAATCCATTTTTTATCGGTAGAGTTAATTAACATCAAGGTGGTGTTTGAATAAAAACTTCGCACTCCTATTGTCGTGATTCTAAATGTTCTTTATTACAGTATCTCATCTCACAAAAATCTAAAAAAAAAATTAAAAAAAATTCAAAATTTCGTAGTATAACATTGTATAAATGTTGAGAATTAGTTCATGACCTAATTCAAAATAATACCGAGTATAAATAAATTAAAGAAAATAAAAGGTACAAAACACACCAAGGATTTTATATAAGTTCGTCCAATTGATAACTTATTCATTTTTCTGTTGTTACAGATTTTATTATGAATATGATAAAAGTTTACAAGAGATTTACTTACACACTCTTCATGATTGTTTTTATCTCTCTCATACTTTCTGTATTATTTTTCAGTCCTCTCTAATAAATAAAACCCCAATAATGACGTTCATTTTATAACGTCAATCCGCGTGCTAACTTTAAGTAAAGCATTTTTTTGGTATGGAATTAACATCATAGATTGTGGTTCACATATAGCAAATAACACATCCCATTATGAAGTGAAAATCACTATTGGAATTAGTTTACAAGTACTGGATTCCATACACAACTTAGATAACAATTTGAACTCAAACACTCTTACCACAGGCAAAGAAAAAAGAACAATATGACAACACATTCAATGTGCAATTCCAACTCAAGTAGTCATGTTCATCAAGAGCCGTTAGAATCAGTCAAAGCGCCCATCCAGGGCGGCGGCAGCATTCCGGTCTGCTCGTGAACCGTCTTAAACAACGGAGGCAGCATCCGGTAAACACCGGCGACCTCCTTCATCGCAGGATTTCCCGCCCCTCCAATATGACCATCCGTGCCATCCCCGCCGCCATTCCCATTAGTCCAAATGCTAATCTTGGGCTGAAGTCCTTGCACAGCTTCGGCATTGATCCTGGCAATTTCTTGAAACATTCCTCCGTTGATCATCAAGAAGTCCCTCAATGCGCCGTAGTTGCCTCCCATGGAGTCTAGAAGAGTGCGCAGATACACGCCCTGGGCTTGCCCTAGTGTCACCAGCGCCTCGGCCTCTTTCTTCTTGGCGTAGAATTCTCCGTCCGCCGCTTGTTGGCGCGCAAAGAAATCCGCTTCGGCGATCGCCCTTTTCGCCTCGGCCTCTTTCTCCTTCTCGTAAAGAACTGCTTCTGCTGCCTTTTGCTTCTTGTAGAGCTCCCAATTCGCCTCTTGCACCTGTACATTGTTTAGGTAAACAAATAAATAAATAAATAATAGGGGGTTTATTGAAAAGAAATGGTATATTGGTTAAAAAAATAATGTGATCATTAACCGAAAAGAATACTTATTAATTATTGATTATATACCAAAAGATCAATCATTAATTATGAATTTTTCTACTTTAATAAAACTTGAAATATTTATTTTAAAAAATGATGTTTATCATTTTTCCTCATATCCCTCACTATTGTTGGCTTGCCATCTTTTCTTTGTGGGTCATATTTTGTCGACACCTACTACAGCATAGATATCTACGTAATATATTTTTGTCAATTTTCTTAATAGAAAAAAAAAATACAGTGATATTGTTTACATGTAGTATGCAAAAATAAATATTGTTTGCTGAAAAAGAGCACCTTGGTCTCATATTCAACGCTAGCCTTGCTAAGGAACTCAGCCTTGAGCTTCTCCGTCCTGGTCAAGACGTTCATCCTCTCCACCTCCTTCTGCAGCTCTGCCTCCCTGAGCGCCACCGCCTTGGCCGCCTCCACCTCCGCCACCTGCGCCTCTTTCGTCCACGTCGCCTTCTTCTTTGCCAGGTCGGCGTTGGCCTCCGCCACCTCAGCCTCCCTCCCGTTCTCATACACCTTCACTTCTGTCCTCACCCTTATCTCCTCCTTCTTCCCCTCCCCCTGCCTCTGCGTCGACACAATCCTCGTCTCCGCGTCTATCCTGGCCGCGTTCTGCAGCGTCTGGCCCTCCCTCAGCTTCGCCCCTATCTCCCCCTTCATCCTGGCCTCCGCCACGTCCACCTTCGCCTGGTTCGCCGCCTCCATCTGCGTCTTCTGCCCCAAATACGAAAAGTACTCGTGTCCTGGCACATCTACCAGCTGTTTCACGTTGGCGTTGTAAATCAACAACCCGAACTGGTTCAGCTCTAGCTGGACCTTCTCGAACACCTCCTGCTTGAACTCCTTGGTGCCGCGGAAGATCTCCTCCATCGTCATCGACGCCGCGAGGACACGCGTCTCCCCCTCGATGATGCCCTGCACGAGCTCCTTCACGTGGTGCGAGAGCTTGTCGTGTGGGGAGATGAGCTTTGCGTACTTCTCGAGGCTGCCCTCGTCGTCGACGCGTGGTCCGATGGTGAACACCGCCGGCAGGACGAAAGGCAGCTTCTCGGCGCTCATGGCTTGCACCTCGAACGTGTAGTTCACCGGCGAGACGTCGAAGACCGTGCACGACTGCCCCGGGAGGATCCACGCCTTCTTTGCGAGCTTGATGTCGGCGATTCCGACCCCGGTTATCACCAGGCACTCCGATGCGCTCGCCACCTTATACATTGTTTTTGTTTAAGAGGAGTTGTGTGTTTTGGTTTGGAAGGAAAATTTTAGATGCTATATGATAATTATGTGTGTCTAAACAAGGTTAGTGGTAGGAAGAATATATATATACATTATATATATATAGAGGAATGATATGGTGTATATTGGAATTTTTATGACAAAGTGGAAAGTACCAAGAAAAATGTCATATATATTAATAAATTAGTGTTATAAGATATTAATTTTGATGATATATGTATGGGATGGTGTAATTTTCGACAAGAGATTCTACAGGCTATATGTATAATAGCATTAATGGTTTGTGATTGTACAATATATGTATATAATATTATTAATGGTTCGTTTGGTTCTTATGTATGAACTTAATTAAGTTTCATCTTTTTTTTTTTTGTCTTTTCTTGAAAATACAATAAATTATAATTAGTTTTTACAATCAATTTTAACATAAATAATTTTATCTTAAACCAGTGTTCCAAAGAGAAGCTAAGAAAAAAAAATTGTCCAAAACAACAAGATTAGCGTAGACTTTACATGAAGAGAATTTCTTGGAAACGCTTGTACATATTTAATATTCTGTACTATTTTATTTGTGTGTGTGTGTACACCTATATTCTTTTGGACTTCATGATAATGCATAAGCATAACGATGCAGTGCTTTTGCTTCGAAATTGTCATCTTGGGGATTGGTTAATTTATTTAGTTTAGCAGATTTTGTTTTGTGCGTACACATCTCATAAATTAGAGTGTTTTAAAGGGATACATAAACAAGAGTCTTACCGGTAGTTATTCTTTTAATCTATAATTATATTAAAAGAGTAAATTGTATAAAAATACTATTCAAAAACTTAGATCAAATTATTTTGTGTTTTTATGATGATGTCTTTTTTTTTTTTTTTGTCCCTTTAACTTTTTTCTAAATTTGTCTTTATTTTTATTTTTATAAAAATCTTTTTGTATTGATTTACTTTGTTAATCAAATTTGTTCCTATAAAATATATTTCTAAATATGTATTTACTTTCTTTTTTTTTTTTATAGCCTAACATATGTGTAAAAAAAAATTTATTTTAGCCAATGTAATTAATATCATATCATTAAAAACTTTGACATTTATGTTTATAAAATAAATATTTAATAATTTTAATATATGTGTACTTCATATTTATGAAGCAAGTGATTTCAACTAGTATAATAATAATGATAGAATATAACTTGTAAAAAAGGGCCAATATACATACCACTTTCGTTTATTAAAATGTAACGACGTTTGGCTCATCAGTAATATGAATATTAACTTAACACCACCATAGATGATTAAATAAAAATTTCTTCAAATGTAACATTATTGTTTTAGGCAACGAAGCACGCGTATTGGATTATTTGAAGCGGTTTCCTTTTGGTTTTGGTTTTTTCCACGTAAAAATGTTATCTTATCAGATGTGAGAAGTTAATCTAATTATTAAAATTATATATATGCCATTAATATAAAAAAATAAAATAAAACACAGTTTTAATAGTAGAAATCTCTAACTTTTTACTGGGTGATCTCATGACTGTTATAACTTTCGATCCTACTTAATCTGTAGTTTTAATCGGATGACTCACTCTGGTTGTGTGTGTGTGTGTGTGCTTTATACTGACTTTTGAAGTAGTGTTTGCACTTTACAGAGCCTTTTCAGCAGAGCAAAAGGTTCGCCAGTTGAAAAAAAAAATGATAAGAAAAAAAGATCATATAATATATATATATATATATGTATATATAATAAGCTGAGTTCTGATTTATATAATATTTCCTGTCTTTCGCAGAAATAAAAAAAACTAAATATGTCCAATTTATTAAAGATAATGATCAGAGCATTCAAAACTTAAATAGCAACTTTGTTGAACCACCAACCAACTCATTTGAATGACTAGAAGCTGTTTTTATGTTATCCTGTATTGAAAAGTTAAATAAAATAATCATTAAAAAAAAGTATTTTTGAGTCTCATTTTAAAATATATCTTTTTTTTTATAATATTATGTAAATATCTATTTTTAGAAAAAATAATTGCTTGTAGTACCTATTTTACCATTTATTATATTTAACATAATTTTTCTTTATTATGATTCATTTTTTTTCTTATTTGTTCATCATTACTGTATATTTACCTTAATATCTAGTTATTTATTATAGTAATAGCTTATTAATATGATTAAGGTTTTTTATAAACATATTTGTTAAGTATGATTTAGATTTCTTATAAACCTATTTTTTAGTATGATTTAGGTTCATATGTTATTGTGATAATTTATTTTTTTAATTATTGTTGTATTGTTTTAATAATTATTTTCTAAACGTTAAATATGTGATGAAGTTATTTATTTCTTTATGATAATTACCATATCAATATGATTTTTTTAAATGTATTATGTTTTTTTGTCTCTTTATGATTCTACTATATCATTATGATGTCTTCTTTATGATACTTACTATATCATTATAATTTTTTTTAAAAAATTTTATAGTGTTTCATATTTCTTTATAATATCTATTTAATTTTTTTATATGTTCGTTGTAAATTTTATTTTAATAACTAATTATTTATTATAATGATTGTTTTTCATACATCATACAACTAACATCAGTTATAATCCTTTGTTCTTTATAATGAAGCAAGTAAAATGATCTTTTTTCTTTTTATAAAAGATTTGTTTAGTTTTAATTTTTTTGAGATTTTTTCTTTCCTTTTTTAAATCAATTATTTATTTGTTTAGTTTCAATTCTTGATGAAAGGGTAATATGCTCTTATTAAGTATCAATTTATATATTCATATAAATAAAAGAAAAAATAG
>CM046367.1:7338428-7364637 GCA_025413025.1 Ficus hispida
TAATGCAGGTAAAAGTGGAAGGTTCAATTGAGAACAAGGGTTGGGTTCTTGAAAAGTCGATTGCAAAGATACTTCAATACCCGAGGAAATAAGGATAAGAGGTTTAGAATGAACAAAATCGAGCAGTTGGAAAAGAAATACAGCGAGCCGGGGAAGTTCATCTTGAAACCTTAGAAGTTCTAAAAAACTTTGCCAAAGTTTTCTTGATTTCTTTGTCTCAAGCCAGACAGAGTTCTCTTTTGCTTCCTTTTTCACTTCGTAAATTTTTCTTTAGAGCTAAGTTGGAAAAATAATGTTGTCTACAAGATTCACAAGTGTGTTGCTGTTATATGAATTTGTTTATGGCTTTTTCTTTTTCTTTTTTCTGTAATTCTATCTCTCTTTGAAAACCGAGAGAGCAAATAATGCCCCATATGCCTCACGCATGAATTTTGTTTATTAATAAATTTCTCGTTTCGAATCTCTCTCCTTTTGGCATTTGGACTAGCAAGATCATGCAAATGATTTTTTTTTTTTAACATATTATCTTCTCACACTTTGAATTCGATGTCATTGTTCTTGGATAGTGCTTACGTTTTAACATTAAATTGGATCAAAATTATATAATAATAATAATAATAATAAAGAACTTGATACAAATAAGTTTAAAGTTATACGCTGAAACTATTAAATGTTTTTTTTTTTTCTAATTTTATTTTAAGTAAGTAGAACTCCATTTTCGTAAGACTTTGAGTAGTGGAAGGTAAGGTATCAACTGCCTTCTAAATTAATGATAGGGAGTTCTAGAAATTTCTAGAGATGCTGCCCCCACCGATCAAAAATATCTAATCTCTCTCAGAGGACGGTACCTACTCTACACGTGTTACTCAATCTCGTGGCTCACGGAATTCCACAGCACCGGCCAGTACGTCGCAAAGATGGTTTTTGTGTCCGGTCAAGTACTTACTTTTTTCTCGTTCACATATGCACGACACCCTATTTTAAAATAAAATTTTAAATGTGGTCAGTCCCACAAACACACACACAGCATGATTTGGCAATTTTCTATATGCACACTGTCTGATTGCGCCGACGAATCGCGTTTAGATTTGCTTCAGAAAGTGACTCAACACACAAAAAATAATGATAATAATTATAACAATAATTTTCAAAAAAATATCAAGAGTTAATGACTGTCACTGAAACTATTCAACCTAAAAGACCATAAACGACAATCCGTTTCTTGTTGCAACGAATTCGTGGATGATGAGGGTATTCAATTTTTGTTAGTTTTTTCTTTTTTTAGAGATTTTTTTTTTTTTTTCTGGTTGATACATTTTGTAAGTTAAATCTTGAATGAAATTAGGGTCCTTTTGGTAGAGTTTTTACTTTTATTTCTATTCAATAGAAGAAGTGAAACAAAAGATGTGATTTTTTAGTAAGTGTTTGGAACCAATAAATTTTTAAAATCAAAATGATCTTTAAAGTTTTTTAATAAGTAATAAAAAAATGTTAAAATTAAGTCTATAATATCTAATTTAAATTTTGTTACAAGTTTAAAAGTCAACTCATAATAACTTCTGTCAGATGCCATATTTATTTGTTTTGACGAGAAGCACTTCTGTAGACTAAAAGCTCTTCTAATATATCACCCAAACAATTTCAAAAAAAACTACTTTTGAACCTAGGAAGCCAAAAGCAATTTCTAAAAAAACTATGCTAAATAGACCCCTTGGTATACCTAATATCCAGCAGCAGAGTAAAAAAATATTTCCAGTTGGGATGCTATCAAAAGATTTCGAGATATTTTTTTTTTCTCTTAAATAATGGTATCGAATTTTATATTCTAACTATTCAGTGTGGCCACAATAAAAATTTCATTATAAAATGGGCACATAAAATTCTATAAAATCTCAAATTTAAAAGCAACATAATTATAATTTTTTATATATAAAATAGACGCATAACTGAAATTTTATAAAAACATTAGGGTTCAAATCAATTTTTTAAAAAATTTGAGTCGGGGCGCTTGTAGCGAATATCTATAATTTTTTTTTTTAGAAAAATCATTTTGATACTCAGTATTTTTTTTTTCACAATTTGAAATTTTCATATATATTTTTGGCAAAGTTTTGCTTATAGGCTTCTAATGGCTACCAATAGCGAAGCTTCTTTGTAAGTTCCGAAGGCCAGTTGCCGAGGACATTTCGTCGGAATATATAATACGTCACTGTCACCATAGGAAAAAAAAATGTATCTCTTTCTAAATCCACTAGTATAAATAGGGCATCCTCTAACACAAATTGGTTGAGACAAAAACACAAAATACAACTTTTGCAAACCATTGTAAATACCATTTTCGAAGTTTTACAATAACTCTCAAGTACTTCTTCTCAATTGTGCCAATATGTCTTCCTTAACCACCTACGACTTGAAGAGAATTTTCGAGAAGCTTGACAAGAACGGGGACGGCCTGGTGAGCCTCGACGAGCTCAACTGGCTTCTGGAGAGGATCGGGGTCCAGCTTGGCCTAGCGGAGCTAGAGTCCTCCGTCGGAAAAGCGAGGCTCAACTTCGATGAGTTCTTGTTCTTCTACGAGTCGATATCAAACCCTAGGAACAATAATATTAATGGAGAGAGCAAAGGAGGTAATGATGATCGTGATCGTGGTGATGGAGAGGAATATGATGAACACAAAGAATCTGATCATCATGGTGATGAGGACAGTGATCTTGTAAACGCGTTCAAGGTGTTCGATTTAAACGATGACGGATTCATCTCCTCCGAGGAGCTTCAAATTGTGCTTACAAGATTAGGGTTGATGGAAGAGAACAGCGGACGTGATTGCAAGAGCATGATCCGTGCTTTCGACTCCAATTCCGACGGGAAGCTCGATTTCGAGGAATTCAAGACCATGATGTTGCTTACTAGTTCTTAGAAAAATCAAATCAAATCATCATCCGCCTACTTGATGCTCATGTGCTCTTGAATTGAATTCATCTAGAAAGTTAGACGTACTAGTACATCTTTTATATGTAAATATATATTTATATATTTCAACGCTAGAGTGATTGTGATGTGCCCAGTTTTGAACAATATTATTGTTCGATTGGTCAAATTGTTGGCGCTTTACCTTTGATTAGCTTATATAGATATACGTACATATATATACATCTATATGTTGTCGTTGTTACAAAATGAGTTTTGCTAATGTGGTTGTAATTAGTCCTGCACTCTTCGTTGAGAGATGTGTCTATAAAGGATTTGATTATTTCCTTAGAAAACTAGAAGAGCAGAAAGTTGGTGTCATTTTGAGACATTTGAATATATATTGTTAAAGAGTAGTAGAAACACACGGTTTATTTGTGTGTAGAGATAATATGTGTAATTTTGTTATGAGTTGGATTAGAAATATGTACAAGTGAAGTCTTTCTTTTTTTAGAGTGAAAATTTTGTAGTTTAATTGGTTGTATTCTCATTTAGTCATTTGCATTAAAAAAAAAAAAAAAAAAGAAAACTTTCTTTATTTACACCTAGCTAAACTAGTATATGAAATGTTATCTCAAAATTAGTAATACCCTCTATGAAAGTCATGAAATTTATTTCCAACCATGCGGCAGGGAATCTCTAGCAACTTGTAGAAAAATCCAAAGGCTTTTTTTTTTTTTTTTTTTGGTCTTTTAAAAGAAATAGTGAAACTTTTGTCAGGACCGCCGTTTTAAATAGAAAACTTTATTAAAAAAAAAAAAGTGAATAATAATCCTGTCGAAAGAAATTATTGAATATGATAGATAACAAAAGAAACAACTCATACATATCCTAGAGCATAGTCAAAAATATCTCTAGAATATGCTCCAATAATATTTTTCAAGATTACTAAGAGAATGATGTGGCTAATTAAATTGACTTAATTAATGTTTGCGAAACTGCCTTATATTTTCCCAAAATAAATAAAAATAAATAAAAGTCGTTTAATATAGGTTGAACAGAAACCTAATATTTAACGTCAAATTAGTTGAATTTCCATATTTCCAATTGCTTCCACGATATGATTAATTTAAGTGTTTGTTTCCTTCTTACTATTTTAATGGTTGAGTCGTACACTTAAACATCAACAACTTTGTACGATATATGAGAATTGATCATAACAACAAAAGAAGCCATTTTTATTTTTATTTTTTGAAGGAACAAAAGTAGGTATTTAATTAAGTGAATAGTGCCAAATTTAAGAACATTACATAAACATGTACCAGTCATAATTTATGGATATTTTCAAAGAAAACCTGTGTAGCAGGTTTCACGTTTCCAACGACTATAAAGTGGTCCAAAATTCTAAATGACTTTTTGTGGCCCATGACAATGAATGACCTCCAATGACTGATTTCTGCATTTATTATTATTATTATTTTCTAAGCAACCAGTGATTGAATCATTTAATTTGGTAAAACTTTCCCTTGCTCAGTTTTTGTTATTACAAGTTTGAAAAAGAGAGAGGAAAAAACAAATCCCTATTTGTAAACATGAGTTCTATTCTAATAATTTAAATAAGGTAAAATTTATAAGAGAATAGAATGATAACTAGAAATTTAATGTCCTCTAAAAAAATATTAGGAGCTTAAGATAGTACTGATTTTGACAAATTCTTAAACATCAATTATTAATTAAATTAGTTTCCGCGGAAATATGATGACATGATTCATTTAATTACGTGAATAATATATAGACGAACTGCTATCTGACATTCTTACAAAACGACGAATATAACTTTTTTTTTTTTACATAAAATAAGATAATAACAAAGTGATTCTTATGTAATAATTTTCAATGATACTTGTTATTTGTGTCAATATCTAAATAGTATTATATTACAATATTCTAAATGAAATATATTTATATCAATTAGTTATTATAAATTTTTAAATAAAAAATTACAACTATCGAATGTAGTCGTTAATCGTTAATCGGATACAAAATCTTTCATACACACATACACAAACACAGCAACCTATATTAGTGCCCCTTCGTCGTTACAAACAACGCAGCAAAAGAATGTGGCAATCTGTTGTATTCTCTCTTTTTCGTTTTTCTTGTTTTTACTCAACACTCAACGGGGAGACGGAAGAACAAAGTTGAAAATTAGTGATATGTACGGATTGACCAAGTGGTTTGTACGGTTTGACCAAAAAGAAAGGGAAGTTGCTGCGAAATTATGTATCGACTCGAGTGTTTGTCGTCGACATGCCTTATTTCTTTTCAATGGAAACGAAAATTGGGGAAGACGCGCAAATTCTCGTGTTGCAAGGGCCACATATATTGGATGACTTTTCGTTTGTCCAAAGGGTAGAAAAAGAGCTATATTCGTTTGAAATATAGTATTCCCAACCAATATTTTGTATTTTCGCAGAAATTACCAGAGTTTAAACTTCTTCAATCACATAATGTTCATGAGGAATTCTTCACACGCCTATTTGTTATTTTCTGATTTAGTTACGTTGAAATTGTGTTGTAAACTTGCGATAGACTTGATTTAGCTATGATAAGACGACAAGCACGTAGGAAGAATAACTAATAGATAGAATACCAATGTTTTTAAGGTGGATTGATAGAGTACACGTTCTCTTCGTTAAATGTTTTTGTATGAGTCACCCTCACCACATTGATCGTGATATATCGATAATTCATTTTATAAGAGATCTATATATCATGTGAAGAGGTATTCACTCTCATAAGATGATCTATATCCGTCAATCTCTATCCTTATAATCTTCTTTTACTTATTATTAAAAAAAATAAAAATAAAAAAAACCAATGGATTGATTTTGTTACACCGAGTGTGGTGGGTTAAGGGTCACAAAACCATGAGTATATTGACGCTAATGAAAAAAAGGATTGATTTTTCTTTGTATGTGTATATATATATTTGATATATATGTTACAGGCGGAGCAGGGGCAAGTTAGGGCTGTACTTTTTGCTATGTTATTTTTACTCTTAAAGTTTTATAATTTTTACAATTTACTCTACTAAAATTAAAAAATTCTTATATAATCCTTATTTTGCCCCAGTAAATAAAAAATTCTCGCATAATTCCTACTAAAATTAATTTATACAAAAATTATACTTTAACTACTTCGCTCCCATTAAAATTAAAAATTCTCACATAAACCCACTAGAAATAAAAAATCTTGCATAGTCTCCTTTAAATTTTATTTTATCTTGAAAAAAAATTTTGATATACGCCGTCGTTGAAATAGATATATGGTTTCGCTCCTGTATATGTACCAATAACAACTTAGTTAACGCAATTCTATCTCGTAAGATTTCTTGTATTCTAACTAGAAATTCCTGAAGCCCCTTTTTTACGCAATGAATTGGAACAAGTAAAAGTCAGCCCACAGAACCTATTACTTGGGGAATTAAGAATTCAAATTAGTCGCTGATGGTGGTGTGTAATCCAGGAAAAACATAATAGCTTTTCAGACATTTGTGTGCATGGAAAAATTGCAGCTTGTGTCTATCTGAGAAAAAATGTAGTTAATTTCCAGGGAGGAAAAATAAAAATAAAAAGTCAAGCTCACTATTTAAATTTAACCGATAAAAAAATTGAATTATGTAATCATTAGTTAGAAATGTAAATTTATTTCTAATTGTTTAACTGTTATTTACTTGATTTTAAGATATTTGATTAGGTTAAAATCTTATTCAAATATGTAAAAAATTATGTTGAGTCACTAACTGCGATATATCAATTTACATATATGTAGGAAAGCTTGTTAATGATTTCTTCTCTTTATTTCTTTAGCTTGTGAATATAAATATATCCACGTTAAATTATTATGTTCTATTGTTTTCTTTCATGTTATAATGCAAATTATTAATATTAACAATCCAACAAAATATTAAAACACCGATCAATGAAGCTAACTTAGTTACCGAGAAATGTATACGGGTTGACCTTGACAATCGACTTTCGAAGCATCTAAAACTGGATTCAATTAATACAGGCAGAACGTTGCTTAAGGAGATTAGCATATAGGAGAATTTGGCTAAGTACGTTATATATATATATATATATATATATATAAGTAATTTGGTTAAGTACGTTACTAAGAGGTTTATCATCCTATCTCAGCGTGTCGCATGTGGATATATTTAATGTGTATAATATATATATATATATATATATATATATATTATGCCGGCGTGCATGTGGAGACCGTGCGGTTCACACGGTAGTCTTCAATTTTTTGGGGTTATATAACTCATAAAATTTTCTTCTTCTTTTTCGTTTGTATTTTTGTTATTAAAAAATAGCAACAGTCGCGTATACTTCTCGAATTTATTTGGATAGTGACGGTCAATGTATATATTTTTAGGAGCGGCATGGACTAATTAACAAATACTCTCAGGAATGTTTATAAATAAAAATAATAACAAAAAAAGTACTCTGAGGAATTACTACGTCATATACATTCTTTTATTTTTTTTGTTTCTTTATTTGTCTCTTTTTTTTTTCCCCTTCTTTCAAACCAACCAAACTTGAAATAGAGTTTTAACATATTTTTAGAATGATAAGTCTATTGACATCACACATTTTACTTTTTTCACTTAATTTTTAAAATCACTTATCATATTAATTTTAGAATTAAAAAATCACTTATTAAATCACTTAAGATTTTAGGGATATTGGTAATGGGACGGGATGGGCGTGGGTACCTCCCTCACCCCATACCCATCTAATTTAATATGGGTCTAGGGGCGGGTAATACCCGTTGGAGGTACTACATATTTACCCATCAAGAATTATTAAAAAAAATTAAAATAAATTTATTAAAGTTTTTATAAATTTTAACAATCTGGTCATAATTGAAAATGAAATTAAAATATTAAAAACAAATCCAAACTTCAAAAATCCATAAAACTAAATTCATTAAGCAAACTAAAACATTAAAACACTAACTTTAATATTCTTCTATTATACGGGAATATATGCGGGGTGGGTGTGGGTATGGAGGATCTTCCCCACCCCACGCCCACACTCGTGCCCCCCCTCCCCCCTCCTTTTCTTTCTCCTCTCATTAAGTCTAAACCCTATACATTTTTTTTTTCTCTTACCTTGCTTTTTTGTAAAAAAAAAAAATGTATAAAATTATTTTGTTGTTATTTTTAAGTTTTTCCCACGAGAATCTTTTTTTAAGTGAAGACTTTTTATTTTGTTTGTTATTATTCTTATTTTTCAATAGTTTTGTACTTTCATGTTATAACTTTTTTTTTTTTAGAGAAAATATAACTAGTTTTTTGTTTTCTAAGAAATAACCAAAAAAAAAAAAAAAGATTTAGTGTGTAGACAAAGAAGAGAGGCAAATAGTTTAGTTATGAGGGTTTTTTTGAAAAATTAAGGGGTAGAATAAGTAATTCTTTAATTCTAAAATTAATTTTGTTTGTGATTTTGGAAAGTGGATGGGAAAAACAAAATAAGAGGTGTCAATTGACCTACATTTTTATAATTAAGTCCAAAAATCATGATTACTATATATACATGTATATATATATATATATAGTATTGCTGATTTTTTATATCTGTTTGAGATTTTAAATTTGAGATATGAATGTAAAAGTCAACTTCGGGTGTAATTAAAATTAACTGATTATCAATTAGATGATTTCACGCAAGGACGGGATAAGCCGGGTCAAATCCAGAGAAAAAATTGTTTCAAAAAAATTTGTCAAGGCAAAAGTGCAAGAAACCATCGGGCCGTGTCATGTTTTTTATTTTTTCTAATTATAAGAAAAATATACCTATGCCATTAAAAATATTAAGTTGTCAGTTTCTATATGATAAAACTACAAAAATTCAAATAATGAGATTGGTTTTGTGTGTCATCCAAGAGCTAAAACATATAAATCAAAAAGAAAAAAAAAATGTACATTGTCTTACTGATCAGAAGTTTATATCTTTAAATAACAAGTGTGTGATCCGTGAATGATTTGATTGATGAAATTCATGTAGAGTACTCATGAACTAAGCCATATTATAGGTAATGTATAGAATTTTTTTTTAATTGAGATAGGGGATTCAAATTCTATATATTTGATAGAGTCAAATATAGAATTATCATTATTTATTAAGTTATGATTATAACCACGTATATTAGTTCTAATGAGTATCACTTTTTAGAATTCAGTGTCATATATATCATGCTTTTGTTAGATCATCCCAAATGCACAAAAACTATGTTAATATTATACTTTGCATGGTACAAATGTTAAAATTATGAAGAAGAATTTTGACTTCCCTCCTAAAATTTTAATGTGTGAAATATTATTTTATCTCATTAAAAGATGTTACTATCAAATAATTTTTCAATAACCAACTACTAAGTACCATACTTTTGTATTAAAATGCCTATGTATATATATTTGCAATAGTGTGAAAATCATGGCAAAAATTTTGTTTGGAGGAAAATATAGAACAAGGATAGATGGATTGAATGTAGGAGTGAAAACTTTTGATCATAACTATTCTCATGAATCATGATAGTGGTACGACCATTATTGTAATTTTAAACACGTGTTAAAAATTAAATATTGCTTTTAGTATCATGTTAACCAATGCTTAAGAGCTTTGGCAATGAAAAATCTAGTCAAAGTCAAAGACTTTGACCAGATAATGTTTATCACTACCATTAAGTGGTAGAGTTACCAATTAACTAACTTACAGACACCATTTAGGGACGGGAAGTTTTGGCATCCTTTAACTACTACTACAACTACGCCACTGCCATGCTACTACACTCATGCTTTTAGCATCATGTTTCCCAATGCTTCAAAGCATTGACAATGAAAATCTAGTCAATGTCCTCTGACTTTAACCAGATAGTGTTTACCGACACTACCATTAAGTTGCAGAGTTGTCAATTAACTAACTTATAGAATCCATTTAGGAGTCGGTAAGTTTTGACATCATCTGATTACTGCTACTACTATAGTAATGCTTTTGATACTGTAATGATACTTTTTCTAACTACTACTACAGCCAATCCTTATACTACTACTAATATAAAAGGGATAATTAATTACTCGGTTAGCTAGCTATCAATAGATTATCATCAGATGGCCTTATAACTAGTTGGCTCTTGCTTTAAAGATCTATCTTCCTGTATAGATTTAAAAAAAAAAAAAAAAACCAAAACCAAAACAAAACTGTTGAAAAAGTTTCCTATTCTGTTGTCACCCAACGTGTTTCCAGTAGCAAACTACATCAAAGTAAAATGTGAATTAATTTATCTTAAAAGGTAGACAAAACGTAACTGATATACTCAAAACAATACTAAAGAAAAGACACAACCCATAATCGGATAAATAATAAACGAGACAATAATTATTTGCAACAGAGTTTATACTCCCATTAAGAAGTTCACATAAATTCTAACAAGTAAAAGGAGATGAATAATCGGAATTTCTCGGTTCCAATACAAAGAAAACACACACAAACCATACTCCTAGTAACAAATTCACTACATGAATTGTAAGTTATTAAAAGGACAAACAAAGAGAGCAATAGCACATATAAACTAACATAAAAATACTATGACTACTAATACTAAGTTTAATTTCAAAAAACCTATCAAACGTATCTTTCATGATGCTTGACCTATCGACCTCTTCTTCGGCTGCCCTTACCTTCTTGCCCACATTTTGCAAATGCACTTGATGTTTGCCGCTCCGTAGCTCGTTATTTAAGAAAATATGACCACAAACCAAAAGCAAAAGTTGTTAATAACAATATAAATGACAAGAAGGGATTTAGAAACTATAACACATAATAATATAATAAGGTAACAAATAGGCAAAACAACATCTATCACCTTCAGCTTACTATTTGCCTCTCCACAGCCCATAATTCCTCAAGCCAAATTGAACAAAGGCACTGGATAACAAAAATATTAGAAAGAAACAAAACATTTATTTGTTGCTATTCTCATTTATCAGACCCATAATGCAACCTAAAGTAGAGATACTAATTTTAGAAAGAAAAATAGTACATGTCTACATTATTTAATGCACTTGCTAAACACCTCTCCGCAGTCCCATAATTCCATGTGTCAAATTGAAAAATAACATACGGATTAGAACAGTAAACAACAAATTAGCAAAACAATACATTTTTGTATTGCTTGCAAGGTATTATACATGGATTTTGTTGACTACGTGAAAAATTCCCAAGGTAAATGACCTTGAGAGTTTATTAACTAAATCTAGACCGCAACTTCTTGCAGTCAAAGTTCAGTGTCACAATTAACCCCTATGGACCAAGGTTAGTGTCGCATTTAAACCCTGCAACCAAGGTTAGTGTCGCATTTAACCCCTGCGACCAAGGTTAGTACGCATTTAACCCTTGCGGCCAAGGTTGAGTGTCACACATTTAACCCTTGCGGCCTAGGTTGAGTGTCATATTTAACACCTGTGATTAAGATTGAGTTTCACATGGTCAAGTTTTCAAGTATTAATATATATATAAGTTTATATACATAAGTATAGTCAAGTATACATATATAAATATAGTCAAATATATACATGCCTTGTACGCTGATATATGTATGTATGCAACTGTTTATGATGTAAGCATGAATGTCTATATGTATGCATGAACGTCTATATGTATGCATGAACTTAAGCAATTCATATATAGTGATATAAAATTATATGATCAACATTACATCAAATACATTATCGCATAATAAAAAATTAAAAAATTATTAACCAAAAAAAAAAAAAGAGAGAAAATGGTTGTTCATGGTTGGTTGCATCCAACAGTTTTTTTCCTGCAAACAGCAAATGTGAAACAAAAACTAGATATAAGCAACGTTTATACTCCCATTGAGGAGTTCACATAAATTCTAAGAAGTTAAAGGAGATAAAAAATCAAAATCTCTCGATCCCAATACAAAGAAAACACACACCCATAAGAAGAAACTATAAATGAAACATCAATTATTTGTGACAAAGTTCATACTCCCATTAAGGAGTTCACATAAATTCTAAGAAAACACACACAAAATCCATTTATAATACCGGGCTTGGGGACAAATGCCTTGTCAAACAACACAAAAAGGTATTGTTTTGCTGACTAAATTACTTCTTTTTTATTTGTTAGTGTTGCTAATTTGTTGTTTACTGTTTTAATCCGTCTGTTATTTTTCAATTTGACACATGGAAGTATGGGGCTGCGGAGAGGTATTTAGCAAGTACATTAAATAGTATAGACTGGTATTATTTTTCTTTCGTATCTCTACTTTATGCTGCATGATAGGTCTGATAAATGAGAATAGCAACAAATAAATGTTTTGTTTCTTTCTAATATTTTTGTTATCCAGTGCCTCTAATACTTTTCATGATGCTTGACATATAACTTCTCTGTTTCTACTCATGCAAGACATATAACTTCTCTCTTTCTCCTCATGCAACCTAACAGTAGGATTCCCATTCTTGATTTATTGCAGTGTGATTGTCCACTCAATCACTTTCATTACTTGGAAGATATTGCAAGCATAAAATCAGACAAAGATTGATCAAATAGCAACCCCCTAAACACTTAAACACACATTTTTTAAACTTTCTAAAGTAAAAATTTTCAAACATATCACATGCTAAGACCCTTGGATCTAGCTTATGATAGGCAGATAGTGTATTTTACATCTGATAGATTCTTCTTTTTATGGTGTTTCAGCACACTACATGACTCTTTCCTTATGATATCATATCAGACCGATCTATGTTCCTAACGCAGTCTATATAGTAGAGAATAAAACTGCACAAAATAAAATAAAACATAAGTAACTTACTTTCTGTATTTAAAATGAACAGTGACATTAAAAGTGGTTTTTATCTTAGACCATCGACATTAAAAACTGGTTCCTGAAAAGAAAAAATAAATCATATAATCAGAAGATGTACATCCGAAAAATGAAGTAAATGCTTACATGAAATCTTATTCTTTCTATTTGAGAACCAATACCAGTAGAAGATATGTAAGCAGTAGTGTAGGAATATTCTGTAATATCTCATAGATCTTCTAAATATAGAAAGAAAGTATTAGGAAAGTTTCCCATTAATTGGGTTTTGTATTCTTGGCATATACACGGCTATAAAGCCATTGTAATTACTCTTGTAATATACAGAGAAGTAAAAAATTATTATTCAGAACAGCAAAGGCTTATAGGGTTTTTTCCTTCTAATCTCTTTTATGGTATCAGAGATTTGAAAGAGTTTTTTTGGAAGTTGAGAGAACCATGTCGGGAACAAGCGGAGATGATTTCGAGGCTCACTCTAGGGCTCCGAAATCTGTTTCCACAATTGTTCCGGCTGTTACTGTGGACAATACTTCTCATAATTTGCAGATCACCACTCAAAAATTGAACGGGAAGAATTTCTTACAATGGTCTCGTTCGGCTGCATTGGTGATTCGGGGCAAAGGCAAAATTGCTTTTATCGATGGTTCCTCTCCTCGTCCAGATTTTGATGATCCTTTGTATGCCTCCTGGGATGCTACCAATTCCCTAGTCATGGCATGGCTGATTCATTCAATGGATGATGAGATTGGCGACACCTACCTTTTTTATTCTACGGCAAAGGAAATCTGGGATGCCGTTGCTCTTGCCTACTCCGATTTGGAGAATTCTTCACAATTGTTTGAGTTGCGCAATCGAGCACGTAATCTTCGACAGGGCGAGATGGATGTCACTCAATATTATAGCAGCTTGCGGAAGTTGTGGCAAGAGGTTGATATGTTCCATTCGGTTTCGTGGAAAGATCCGGCTGATGCTCTTTTGTTCAAGAAGCTAGTTCAAAAGGATCGTATATATGATTTTTTGGCTGGTTTGAATAAAGAGTTAGATGATGTGCGCGGCCGTCTTCTCGGGGTTCGACCTTTACCGTCTATGGACGAAATTTTTGCAGAGGTTCGTCGTGAAGATCATCGTCGACGAGTGATGCTTGGTGATATCGGGTCTGTTCAAATGGACGCTTCCGCACTTGCTGTGAACCGTAATTCTCCCAACAGATCGTCAAATTCCTCTAAAACCCATGCCTGGTGTGATCACTGTAACAAGGCGTATCATACGAGGGAGACTTGTTGGCTGATTCACGGCAAGCCCGAGAATTTTGTACCTAATCGCCTCAAACGGAAAGGAGTCCAACCACAGCCTCCGAAACCTGGAAGCGTGAATCTCACAAACGCACAGGTTGAACACTTGTGTAGTCTGCTGTCCAATACTCCTGTCAACAGTCCGGCAGCCGGTGCAAGTCCTTCGGCCACAACTCCCGCGCCTACAAGCATCTCACTTATGGCCAGACAAGGTATTTCGGATCCATCTGTTGCCAATATGCTGAATTTAGGTGAGCAATGGATTGTTGATTCTGGCGCTACCGATCATATGACCGGTACTTCTCAATTTTTTCTCTCTTATTTGCCTAGTTCTGGACAACAAAAGGTTCAGATGGCAGATGGAACCTTGTCCACTGTGGCTGGTAAAGGCACTATTCGGCTATCCCCTGCGCTTCTTTTGCAGGATGTCCTCCATGTTCCAAACTTGACTTATAATTTAATTTCTGTTTGTAAGCTGACTTCCGACCTGCCTTGTGGTGTTAATTTCTTGAAAAATGCTTGTGTTTTCCAGGATTTGAGGACGGGGAAGAGGATTGGCAGTGCTAGGAGCTCAAATGGCCTTTACTATTTTTCGGTTTCATCTCCAACAATGAATAATGTTAGCTCTCCTATGTGTCTGTCTACTGTTTCTGTTGAAAAACAAGTAATGTTATTACATTTTCGATTGGGTCATCCAAGTTTTACTTATATGAAACATTTGTTCCCTCATTTATTTTTTAATAAAAGTTTAGTTTTCCAATGTGATTTTTGTCAATTGGCCAAGCACACCCGCACATACTTACCTCCTCAAACTTACCATCCATCTACACCATTTGCACTCATTCACAGCGATATTTGGGGTCCTTCACGTGCTCCTACTCTTTTCTCTAAACGATGGTTTATTACATTTATTGATGACCATACCCGACTATCTTGGGTTTATGTTCTTAAAGATAAATCTGATGCCTCCTTGGTTTTTAAGAATTTTTACCAAATGGTTCAAACACAATTTGATACAAAAATCCGGCTTATTCGTACTGATAATGGTACTGAATACTTCAATTCCATTCTTGGAGATTTTTTTAAAAACCATGGTATTCTACACCAAAGCTCTTGTATTGATACACCCAAACAAAATGGTGTGGCTGAAAGAAAAAACCGTCATCTTTTAGAGGTTGCCCGTGCTCTTATGTTTTCCACCAATGTTCCGAAACATTTCTGGGGCGATGCGGTTTTAACTGCTTGCTACCTGATCAATCGTCTTCCATCCAAGATTCTAAACTATCAAACACCGCTTTCCTATTTCTCGAGTCTCTTCCCTACTTACCGTGTCTTTTCTCAACTAGACTCTCGGGTTTTTGGGTGTGTGGTTTTTGTTCATGTTCCGAGTCAAGGGAGGTCGAAACTGGATCCTCGCTCACTAAAGTGTGTTTTCCTAGGATACTCCGCTACCCAAAAAGGTTATAGGTGTTATTGTCCCCAAACCAAGAAATATTATATCTCCACTGATGTTACCTTTTTTGAAAATCAGGCTTTTTACACCCGAAATTTGCCTCAGGGGGAGAGTGTGAGTGATCCAAATTTCTGGGATAGTTTTAAATTTAGTGGTTCGGATTCCAACACCCCAAATCCTCAAGCAGAATCTTCCCTCTTTAACAAACCCGACACCATAGGCATTGTCCCACCTTCAGAAAAAATTCTCCAGCCTGTCCCTATTGTACATCCCAGAGTCAAGGATATGCTAACTTATTCAAGGAGAAAGAATCGAAAGAAAAATAAAGGATTTGAGTCCCTGCAATCTCAATCCTCAAATCCGGATACAAATCTTGGAGATCATGAAGTTCCTGTGGATAAGGTAAACAAGTCCTGCACTCTTCATCCAATCTCAAACTTTGTTGAGTATAATAAGCTCTCTGGTTGCTACAAGACATTTGTTACCAACTTGACAGAGGTAGAGATTCCAAAAACAGTTGATGAAGCCTTAAAGAAACCGGTATGGAAGGCTGCTATTTTGGAAGAAATACAGGCGTTGGAAAAGAACCGGACATGGGATTTAGTTGAACGGCCTAAAGACAAAACTGTTATTGGTTGTAAGTGGGTCTTCACGGTGAAATACAAGGCTGATGGTTCTATTGAGAGGTTCAAAGCTAGACTAGTTGCAAAAGGTTATACGTAAACCTATGGGGTTGATTATCAAGAGACATTTGCTCCTGTTGCCAAAATTAATACGGTGCGTGTACTTCTATCTCTTGCTGCTAACTTAGATTGGCCCCTACAACAGCTAGATGTGAAGAATGCTTTTTTAAATGGAACTCTTGAGGAAGATGTCTTTATGGACCTACCGCCTGGATTTACTAATGGAAGCCACGGCAAGGTTGTTAAACTGCGGAAGAGTTTGTATGGACTCAAGCAATCTCCACGTGCTTGGTTTGACAGGTTCATGAGAGCTATGAAGAAGAACGGTTATATGCAGGCACAGACAGATCACACTTTGTTTTATAAGCACAAAGGCGGTAAGGTGACCATCTTAATAGTCTATGTTGATGATATCATTGTAACAGGAGATGATATTGAGGAAATTACCCGAGTTAAGAAAGGTCTTGCCTCAGAATTTGAGATGAAAGACTTGGGTAAACTCCAATACTTTCTTGGTATGGAGATAGCTCGAAGCCGAAAGGGAATCTCAGTATCTCAAAGGAAGTATGTTCTTGATTTGTTAAAGGAGACTGGTATGTTGGGATGCAAACCTACTGATACTCCGATAGATCTCAATGTGAAATTGGACAGCAAACACCCAAGTACACCGATTGATAGAGGAAGGTTTCAAAGGTTAGTTGGCAAACTGATCTATCTTTCACATACTAGACCTGATATTAGTTTTGCTGTTAGTTATGTCAGCCAGTTTATGCATGCTCCTACAGAAGAACACATGGCTGCTGTCATGCGAGTTTTAAGGTATTTAAAAGGATCTCCAGGGAGAGGTCTATTCTTCAAGAAAAATTCAAGCCGAGGTATTGAAGCATACACGGATGCAGATTGGGCAGGTTCGGTCACGGATAGGAGGTCAACCTCAGGATATTGTTCATTTGTCTGGGGTAATTTGGTCACTTGGAGGAGCAAGAAACAGACTGTTGTTGCAAGGAGTAGTGCGGAGGCTGAGTTGAGATCATTGGCTCATGGTTTGTGTGAGATGATTTGGCTGAAGAATTTACTAGAAGAATTGAGGCAACAAGTCAGCAAACCATTTAAGCTCTACTGTGATAATAAGGCTGCGATTAGTATCGTTCATAACCCAGTTTATCATGATAGAACCAAGCATGTTGGAGTCGATCGTCACTTCATCAAGGAGAAAGTAGAAGACGGGACTGTGTGTATCATTTATGTTCCAACTTTGAGTCAAACTGCAGATATCCTAACAAAAGGTCTTTGGAAGCCAGATTTCGAGAGATTAATTGACAAGCTTGGACTTTACAACATCTATAGCCAAACTTGAGGGGGAGTGTAGGAATATTCTGTAATATCTCATAGATCTTCTAAATATAGAAAGAAAGTATTAGGAAAGTTTCCCATTAATTGGGTTTTGTATTCTTGGCATATACACGGCTATAAAGCCATTGTAATTACTCTTGTAATATACAGAGAAGTAAAAAATTATTATTCAGAACAGCAAAGGCTTATAGGGTTTTTTCCTTCTAATCTCTTTTAAGTAGTTACAATATTATTAAGATCAGTAAGTCCTCGAACAACTTTCAGAAGTATTCTATCTAATTTGCACTGTCGGCCAGCATCAAAGGAAAGAACAAAGAACAAATTATTTTCCAAAATCTTTAAAAGATATAAATCAAGAATGGAAAATGAAGAAAAAAATTATCATACTTTTGTCACTGTAACGAATATAAAAATTAAAGGTATATCTCAAAGAAGATGAGGCTAAAACGGGAAGGTTCATTCTTTGGGTTAGTTTCTCATAATCATTATCAATGTCATGTAAGAAGATGCAAGTAGCTATGTTGACCTATGAAAGGGAAAATGAACAAGAAAAAAAAAAACCTAAGGAAAAATAGAAAATCAGAACCAGCAAAAATTAAAAAAAATTAAAAAAAAAAAAAACTCAAAAAACTCAAAAAAGAACCATGACTTTCAATCCACACACACACACTATTGTGACATCCATGCAAACCCAAAAACTCATCAATGATTTGGCTTTGGAACCTTTAATCCAACAAAGGAAATTGAAGAAAAAGACCAGAAAACAAAATTTTCAGCTGCGGAAAACATTTTCACAAACATTAAGAAGGCAAAAATTTTGAGGACAAGGCAAAAAGCCTAAATCCCCTAAGACCCAAAATCGTTTATCTTTTAATTCCACAAATGATGATAGTACACAAACGATTAAAATCACGAAAACTCAAAGAACCCAGAAACAGAGTCGAAGAATAGCGAACCATGCAGGAATCGAACGGGGAAGTACGAACAAAAAATAAAATAAATAAATATATAAATAAAGCAATAATATCGTACCCATTTGCCAGATCTTTGAAGATTCACAAGAATTTGTCGTGCACTTCTATGAGATTTGGGGTTTGGAAGGGCGTTGCTGAGTACTGAGAAGGTGTTGATGGGGAAGAAATATCAAATGGAAGGTGTTAAAAAACCAAAACAGAGAGAGAAAGTTGGAGAAATGAGAGACGGAAAATAGGGAGGAAATAAGAGGAAAAGGTTGAAAGAAACAACAGGAAAAAATGAAATGAAAAAATCAACGCAAGTCCAAAGTCGGTAGTGAAAAAACAACTAAACTCAAAGATAATCATTCATAAAAGACCAACCAAATTATAAATGACAAGCTATTGGAACTAAAACAAAAAGTAAAAACAGAACAATCATTAAAAATAAATAAAAAAATCTTCATTTCAGCCAGAACAAGACATAACCAACACCAATCTAACTGCAATTGCAAACCCAGCTCATATAATACCAAATTGATCTCAGTTGATCTCAGAACAAGTATTTGTAAAGAAAATATGGTGCAAAAAGCCAAAAAGAACTAAATTTAAGAGAAAAATACTATGATATTCTCCTATAGGCAAACAACGCAGCGAACCAAGTTTCGTAACAAACACGTGAGTGAGACGACCGATTCGCAGTATTTGTGGGGATTGTTTAGGATGCCATGGATTTAGATTTGAGCTCCAGATTCAACGAAAAAAGGTATGGAAGCAGCTAGGGACGGATCAACGGAGAAGAAGACCCATTGCAAAGAAGAAAGAAGAGAGAGAGAGAGAGACGATTTGAAAAGAAGGTTCGAGAAAGAGAGAGAGGAAGAGAGTAGGGAACAAGAGAGGGTGAAAAAACAAAAGAGAAAAAAAGAGCAACGAAAGGGTGGCATGCACTCAGGCTGAGGTCGAATGGGAGGGGAAAAGAATAATGAAAGCCCAAAAAACCATATACTGACACGTGTTGTAAGAAAGGGCAGCAGCCTCACCTCTTTTATATTGTTGGGGTTAGATTTTATCTTCTCATAACTCCGTTAGTTTTCTATTACTCGTCGAACGAATAACAAACCCCTAATCCCATTGTATTTGGTATTTTCATATACTTGGACCAGACCCAATTTACATTCTTAGCTCGCTCAATCATGAACAATGACCATTCACATTTGATCGGCGGATCAATTAGTTCAAATATGATCGGACGAACATTAAATGTAAAATAAACCACGAACAATGCGATAATAACTAAGACTTGATGATTAATCGTTTCATCATTTGTCGTTCGTGCTTGATGAACATTACAAGGGCTAATCCCCATAACTGTCAAGCTTACAATGGATTATGATGTCATATCAGTTCACTCTAATAACTGACAAGTTCACGATCGATGATAATGTAATATTAGTTCATTTTGATAACTGCTTAGTTCACGATTGACAATGATGTCATATCTGATAAACACTAAACCCATAATCTATGATCAAGTTCACTCCGATAACATTAAGTCCAAATCATAACTGGCATTCCTGCACGTGTCCCAAAGGACATCAAGCGAAAATTGCTCACCACTAATTACGGGTTTAGACCCACCGTTATTTCTCTATTAATAGGGAAGACCCCTTTCACACAAGAGATCTCTGATTTTTCAAAATTTAGCTTACTATTACGCTGTCCAAACACAATTAGAAATTATAACTCACTGTATTCGAGAATAGTCATATATAGTGAAGAGACCATACGCACAGAGGACGTAGCACATATTTGATGAACATCTATAAATTTCAGTATTGTTGATTCTCTTTTCGTTTTTCTTATTTGATTATTTTGTGATTATAATGCTTTATGAATTTCACAAACGATTTCTAAAGGCCCAATCGATTGTTTATTTCTTTTTCTTTTTTTTTTTTTACTAATTTCTATTAAAATTTGATGGTAGATTTTCAGCATTACATATGTACATATATCTAAGGACAAGGATAATAAATTCTTAGCAATAATTTCATGTTCAACGATACAATCTATATAAAAAATCAATATAATTTGATAAAAAAAAATACGTTACAATCTATTATAGAGAGAGAACTAGAGAAAAATAAAGAGAACTTTTCTGTCAGTTTCTTGTATATTCTTATTTATGCCTCTTAATTTTATAATCATTCCCCCTTTATCTTTTAAATTTTAAAAATTATCATTTAATCTCCAAAATTTAGATTTATTTCACTTAAATCTTTTTAAACCATTAAAAATAAAAGAAAAGGATAAAAGAAATATTCTCACTTAATCACTTGGATTAGAATTAAAAACAAAAGGAAAAAAAATCACGTGAGTTCCGCAGCTTTTAAAGTTAACTATCAACGAATATTGTAATAGAAGGATTAAGCCTGACGAATTTAAAATAAAAAATATATAACAAAAATTTTTTAAATATAAAATAAATAAAAATAATCTTAAAATTAAGAAATACATATGAAAATACTTCCTTTTTTTTTTTTATCTACAAAAGTCGATCTACTCAGATCTTACATATTACACAAGAAGACAAAGAATGATGGTATTTTTTTTTTTAATCTTTTAATCACAATCTTCTTAATATAATATATACAAAGTTTAGTACATATTGTCCCTGAAAAAAGAGAAAGGTTTTCTACTTTTAAATTGTCTCTTCGATCTCGACAAATATTTATCGCATTTATCTATTTAACATCTAAATAAATATTAGGTACTAAAAAGACAAAAACACTTAGCATTACAAGTTATGAATTTTTTTCTTGAATAGACATTACAATTTACGGTTTAAATCAACCATAAATCATGATTAACATTTTCTCAAAATAAATCATGATTAACATTATGGCAAAGTAACATATGCAATCATACATACAAAGCAAATTAGAGATAATAACATGGAAAGAGCGCTTCTATTCAATCGGATGAGATTTTTCATTTAAAAAAAAAAAAAAGATCCTACAAAGTGAACTGTTTATAATTATACGAAAGACCTTAATCAACTAATCAGTTTAAACATGTTTTTTTTTTAATATAAATTATAGTCTATAATAATAAACTATTCTTACATAAACTAGAATAGTTTTGTGATTGAATTCGTATCTTAACACTAATTTCACTTCCGACTTTATTAAAAATTAAAATATATAGAATTTTAATCCTTCATCTTAATTAAAAAAATAATTTTAGAGAAGTATGAGGTGCATTTAGCAATTAAGAATTAAATTAGATAGAGTGAATTTTGGAGGTAGCAAACGGAATGCACATGAGACACACGCTATAGATAATTCCCAGCTAAAGTCCAACCAATCTTACGTTTCACGATTTCCCATGGAAATTGTTAAAAAAAAAAAAAAAGAAATAATTAAAAACTTCTCCGTTTTTCCGTCCTTGGTGTGATTTCGTGTACGTACCACCGCCTCTTCAGACCTTCTGTTATGCTTTTGTCTTTCACTTGTTCACTCATTACTATGGAATTGGAACTCCGATTCCGATTCTGAACTTCTCTTCAGTTTTTTCTCTCTCACTCAGACTCCAAGAAAAGTCATTTTCTTGGATATTTTCCATCCGTTTTTCCCGAGAAAATCATAACCATGAAGACCGCCGCTGCCGACATTCTGAAGACTCCGGCTTTCGTCAAGGTCACAGCCATTATCCTCATTTCCTTCTCCATCATCTTCCTCGCCAACCATTTCTATTCCAATTCCTACTATACCCTCGCTCTCTCCCTCTTCTCCTCCTCCTCCTCCTCACCTTCCTTCAATTCCGATTCCGTCTTGCCACAACCTTCTCCGGCGGCATATCCTCCTCCTGCTCATCCTCCACCACCGCCGATTCTGCCTCCGCCGCCGCCCCCTCCGGCGGGGGTGAAGAGGCTGGGGATAATCGACGAGAACGGGGCCATGTCGAGTGAATTCGAGGTCGGCGAGTACGATCCGAATTTGATCGAGGATCTGAGGAACTTGAGCGGCGGAGATGAGAGATTGGTCGACGGTAATGGCGGTTCCGGCCAGGTTGAGGAGGAGGAGAAGAAGAAGGTTAGGGTTGAGAAGTTTAAGGTGTGTGATCAGAGCATGACCGACTATATTCCGTGTCTGGATAACGCGGAGGAGATGAAGAGGACGTGGAAATCGACCGAGAAATGGTCGAAATACGAGAGGCATTGTCCTGGTGAAGCCAAAGCTTTGAATTGCGTGGTGCCGAGACCCAAGGACTACAAGATTCGCATTCCTTGGCCCCAAAGCAGAGACGAGGTAAATCGAAGCCAAAATTTTTGTTTTTTGGATGTTTTCATTGACGATAGTTTATTTATTTATTTACTTATTTTTTGTTCTATGAAATTCTCATACACCGAGGGATGTTAAGGGATTAATAGAACGAATCACACTCTTACCACTAAACCAAACCCACTACGAACGGATTATTGTATATAAATCGACTTTTTGTCGAAACACGGTTAATCAAAAGTAAAGGATCAAAAAACAATGTTCCAAGGATTTATATACATAATGGTAATCAAGATTAGAAATTTGCAGGTATGGTTCAGTAATGTTCCTCATACACGTCTGGTTGCAGACAAAGGTGGGCAGAATTGGATAGCAATAAAAAAGGATAAATTTGTTTTTCCAGGAGGTGGGACACAATTTATTCATGGGGCGGATAAATACTTGGATCAGATTTCGGAGGTTTGATACTTCAATTATCCTCAGTAACACTAAATTTATGTGATTTTTTTTCCTCTGCATTCATCGTTCTCTATAATTGAATGGCAGATGGTTCCTGAAATTGCGTTTGGCCGCAAGACACGAGTTGCCTTAGACATTGGTTGTGGAGTGGCTAGTTTTGGTGCCTTTTTGATGCAACGAAACGTGACAACTCTGTCAATAGCACCAAAAGATGTTCATGAGAACCAGATTCAGTTTGCATTGGAGCGTGGCGTGCCTGCTATGGTTGCTGTACTTGCTACACGACGATTGTTGTATCCAAGCCAGGCTTTTGACTTGATACATTGTTCAAGATGTAGAATTAATTGGACAAGGGATGGTACTGTTTGTTCTTATTCTCTCTCTCTCTCTTCTCATACTGAAAGCCTTTCCTGGTTTTAAATGTTGAGTAGGAAGGTGAGCTTCATAAGTTTGTCACCGTCTATATTTTGAAATAGGCCACATGAGATCTGCGGGATCTACATAATTCTTGGAGTTGTTAGTGGTTTAAATGCTTCTTCCTTCTAAATATGTTTGCTTCTAAAGCTCTTTTGGATGCTTGTAATGTGATCATGTAGATGGGATTTTGCTTCTCGAGGTCAACAGGATATTAAGGGCTGGAGGATATTTTGTCTGGGCAGCGCAGCCTGTTTATAAACACGGAGAGGACCTGCATGAACAATGGAAAGGTAGCTTATCAAGTTAATTTTCAACTGTATATATCTTTTACATGTTCCTTTGGCATAATACTTTCTGAAAGTGTGGCCCATTTTTTTTCAGATCAGTCTATCGATCAGAACTCTTATAATCTTCTTTGGCCTTTGATAAGCCGAAGAAATTATTACCTTGGTTAAAGTCATTTTGGGGTTTCATTAATTTACAGAAATGGAAGACCTGACCAGCCGCTTATGTTGGAAACTTGTAAGCAAGGAGGGATATATTGCTATATGGCAGAAGCCTTTGAACAACAGCTGCTATGCTAATCGTGACGTTGGAGTGCAGCCTCTGTTATGTGATCCCGCTGATGATCCAGATAATGTTTGGTATAGCCTACGTCACACATTTGACTGATTTAACTAATTTTTCTTCTTTTGCCATTCATATATTTCCAGAGTCCACTGTGGGTGCCCTGACTGAGAATGACATGGAATAGGTGGAAGATCGTTGGCTAATTGCAATAGAGCTTTGGGCTCTTATTAGAAAGAAACCTGCCTCTTCCAAATTTCTAATTCGTTGACCAAACTTTTAAATGAGTAAAAAATTTAATGGCGAGTATACGTGTGAGACAGTTATTTAAACTGTAGTTATACATTTTTTGCAGGTATGTTGGTTGAAGCCATGCATCACTCGATTGCCTGAGAATGGTTATGGAGCTAACCTTACGGCATGGCCTGAACGTGTTCGGAACCCACCAGACAGGCTTCAGAGCATAACGATGGATGTATACATATCCAGGAAGGAAATCTTCATGGCAGAATCAAAGTACTGCAGGAATCTTAAACGGTTATATTCGTGCTTACCACTGGAGAGATTTGAATTCAGAAATGTGCTGGACATGAAGGCTGGATTTGGAGGGTAAAAGATATATAAATCACACTTGTTAGTTAAATACTTGAGCCCTTTTTTTCAATATGTTCTTATTGGAAATCTTTTTATCGTGGCAGGTTTGCGGCAGCTTTCCATCACTTCCAATATGATTGCTGGGTTATGAACGTTGTCCCTGTTAGTGGGTTCAATACCTTGCCCGTATCTATGATCGGGACTCATTGGAGTTATGCATGACTGGTACGGGCATCGCACCTTTGTAAAATCAGTTTCTGAGTCGTCATATGACTGGATAGTCTTGAAAAAGTTATGGTTGAAACAATATGAAATTTTTCGTGTTCTCGTTGCTTGTACTTGTTACAATGATCTCAACTCTGTTTTGTCAAACGACAGGTGCGAGCCATTTGACACCTATCCAAGGACATATGACTTGGTGCATGCTGCTGGTCTCTTCTCTATTGAGAGAAAGAGGTATGGCTGACGACCTCTTACTGATGCCAATTTCTTGATTTATATGTAGACTAAGCACTTTTTTCTTTCCTTCCCTTAAAACTTATGTTTGGTCAATACAGATGTAACATAACAACAATCATGCTGGAATTGATCGGATGCTGAGGCCTGGTGGTCGCGTTTACATACTTGATTTGGTATATGTGATAAGTGAACTCCATGAAATTGCAAGTGCCATCGGTTGGGTGCCCGCTTTACATGACACGGGTGAAGGTCCTTACGCAAGCCGGAAGATCTTAATCGGCGATAAGAGGTTATGACACATTGTTGATGGAAATTAAGTTCGATGACTACATTGAAAGTATGCCTGAACATCTTTGCTAACTAATTGTACGCCATTTTGCTTTTTTTATTTTTTATTTTTTTCACCAGTAGGCGATTTACTGTCCAAGAAAAGAGAAGGCAAAAGAAAAAGAAAAAGAAAAATATACTGCAGTGATAGATTGTTCGACGCTTATGTCAATAATTAAAATGTGTTGATCATCTTTTTTTTTCCTTAACACGGACTTTTTGTATTGAGATGCTTTGGCTTCTATACTCCAATGTCTGCTTTGTCTCAGCTTGAAACTTTAATGGACAGAACGCATTGCTTGTTAACTTGTTTTTACTAGACTCAATAAAAAAAAAATAATAATAATAATAAACAAAGAGTAGGCAAATTTCGTAATTTATTTATTCACCATAAGCAAACAAAAAGTTATCTACTCTTGAAATCAGTACTGAACAAAATCCATTTCCCAAACTGGTGAACAAAATTTTTCCCAAAAAAAAAAAAAAACAACAACAACAACAACTGTCATCCTTGCTTGCCTATGTCTTCTGGGAAGAATCC
>CM046367.1:7364737-7395697 GCA_025413025.1 Ficus hispida
GCCATTTCCAGTGTTCTGCAGCACATTAGATGAATCACACTTGGCAAAACAAGGTTCATGATACCGGTGTGGGATACAGCATCTCTAAGCATTGAGAACATTATTGTTTGGTTTTATTTGTGCACTGTTATCAGCTAACAGGTTGAAATTGGTTAGTGAAACCACTGCATTCTGTGCCAGATTGCCTCTGATTTCTCTAGTATAGCAACATTGTGACATTACTAATTTCAAATCCACTGTTCCCAAGGTTCAACTGGTTTTGCTCTCTTTTTGTGTTGGGATTACATGAACCAGTAGCAAAGTACAGAGGTTGCCCGAGTTCCACCCTTCCCCTGCAGTCTGCATTTGCAGAAAAGCAACAAAATATATGTCAGACAGTTGCTTAAGAATAACGTATGGATGTTAGAAACTGAGGCTTGTTTACAGAAGAAATCTTGACATACTATTGTGGATCATCTGCTCAGGGAAGATCAACTTTGATGGATTCATGACCGTGTCCAATAGCTGTGTCCCCAATGCTGGTCGATCTGAAAATTTTAAATTTTGACTTGCTTGATATGGTTGCCCAAGTTTCAACTCAATATTTGAACAAGCAGCATCCCTGCCCACAAAGAGGCTATTTGGTGCATCTTTGAACATGGTAAAATCAGACTTTTGACCAATGGTTCTCAAATCCTGCATAGAAGGACGGGTGACGGACAAATTTCCTTTCTTCAAAACAAAATTAGTATATGCAGAAATGGACTGACAACCGTCCTGTGGGCCACTACCAACAGATTTGGATATTGTTGAATCCACCCAGGCACTTGCCAGAGGATGCATATTGATATGAGAAGTGCCAACTAAACCCTTGAGAGTCATATTGTTACCATCCTGAGTATCCCCCTTTTGTTTATTTTGTGAAGCATCAATATCCAAATTCTGATTTGTATGAACGTTCCATAACATAACATTGTCTGAAAGCTGTCCAGAAGTTGATAAACCTTCAGATGAATGAGCCAAATGGGAATTGTTGGGCAAAGTCGATCTGGATTTCACCAAACCAGAAGTTGCTGATAATCCTTCCGGCCAGCCCCAATCACTTTGGTCTTCTGGAACCCTAATCTAAAGCATCATAAAACGTCACCATCCAGTGTTCTCGTTGCTTCAAACACATGCAAATGAAATTTCAATTCTTGATTCAAAAGGCAAACACAATTTGTAAGAAATTATTATGACTGACAACAAGGAAATAAATACTCCCGTTGAACACATAATCTTATTTGAGAAACTTCAGATAAAAGAAACCCTCAGGTATTACTATGTATATATATATGTACCTAGGACAAATTCTCTTCAACATATTCTCCCGTGCTTTCACATGCATGCTCATGCACATACCAGACATCCATAAGCTTTTCAAATAACATGCACAAGAACGTTAAGTTTGACATCATTCCAGCATAAAAATCCTACCCCAAACTTCTGGAAGTACAGTTTTCGCCACTGAGCAATGGTTTCTCCATTGTCCATTCGAACAGCATCCCCGGGATTTACACCCCATAATCCTGCATGCTATAAAACAAAAACAGTTGGAGTAAGCATTTGTGCCTAAGCTATGTAGATGAGTTTGAATTAAACCAAAGCTATACTTTGTAGCAAAAAAATCACACACCAACCTCACAAAATTTTAAGACAGACATGCGAAGAGAATGACACGAGCAAACAATACCAAGAAGTCCTGTATTGCTGATAAGTAGATATCCACCTATTTGAACGATAAAACCAACAAATCAAACATCAGAAAGTACCATGCAAATAAAGCAACCTTTACTTGATAAAAACCAAAGAGGTTGAAGCACTCACCAGTACCCAAGCAACAAACCCGAGGACACTCGCTCAAAAATTATATGACTGACTGGAATCGAAAGAGTTTTCTTCTACAGACTTCATATGTGAAGTTTGCACTTGTGTGCTGGGGAGCTTCCCAGCATTTAAAGGGACTGCACCATGCCATTCCCCATTTAAAGATAAGGAACCCTTGGACTTCTCACTACCAGGGACTGTGCAACGAATGGCTCTTGTTTCCAGGCCTGGACTCTGAAGACCAGGCAGAACCAAATTGCTACTACAGTTGGAACCCACAACTGCCCTTGTTGAGTTAGAAGGGCAAAAATCTGCTCCATGTTGCAGGTTTTGTTCACTCATATACTCCAATGGTGACCCACTATGCCTCAATGGGACCCCATTTCCAATGGCATTGAGAACAACACTATTATTATCACTCTTAAGTTTCGAATTCGATAACTCTTTAAAATCACACTGCAAAAGAGAAGGTGGCGCAGATAGGAGAGCCAGAAAAGAATTTCCAAGGTTAACAATGCCTGATTTTTGAGAGTTAAAGTCTGGATAATTTGGAAGCAGGGGATCTTGCACCGTCCCATGCACTTTGAGTCTCACGTCATGTGGATCATGTGCAAAGGAGTAATATCCCGCATCCCTCTCAGACTGTATTTAAATATGAAAATCAAAATCCGGGTTAGAATATGAGTATAAACCTGAAAATAAAGGATCATGGATGAAAAATGGGTGTTTCCTTTTTCAAGCTACTAGGTGAATAGAACAACTAGAAAATTGAAACGAAATGCCCTTACACCACATGCAACAAATCATGCAATAGAGTAACAGAGGTCCAAATTTTGTACAAAATCAAAGAGTTCCGTAAATAGCACAATGTTTTGCAACCAAGGTGTCGTGAAAGCTCTGCATCACCTTATTGTCTTTCCCTTGCAGCAAAATGGGTATCTCAGGCTCCTCTGAGACAATTTCGAGAGCACATTTGATCCTTCCTTTTCAATGTAATGAAGTGTCATATGGCATTACCAGCTTAATCTTTGTACAAAATAATTATTTACTAAATGCAGGAGCTACCACCTTTAATTTTAAAGTTTATGAACTAAAAGGAGGCTCTTATCATACTTTGAAACCACCCAAAAGATTAAGCCTAAACGGTTACAGGCATAATCTAACGGTAATACTACACCTGACTATGCCTAAAGATGTAGAGCCTGAATCACCCGCTCTAAGTTTTAAAAAAGAAAACTAAGCTCAAAGCTATGAAAACCTTCGGAATCCTTAGAATCTCGAATCATGGCAAATAGAAGCACGATGCTATGCAATTCAAAGCCATGTGATGAAAAATATGTTGAATTAACGCATTTTAACACCCAAATGCCACTCATAAAAGTACTTGGAACAAGAACAAAGACAAAGATTTTTCTCCACAGTGCTGAATATAACAAAAGATAGTACAATAATCTCGTACATAGTACGTGCAAAATATCAAACTACATTAATCTGTACGATTATCCTCTGCAACATTCCTCCTCCGTTTCGTCAACTACATTCCTACGACGCTTCGATTTTAGACCAAAAGACTAATCCACTAAAGCAAGTTCAAAACGATCAACAAAAAAAAAAACCGCCATGGAAGTACCTGATTCCGGAGCTCCTGAGAGGACGAGGAAGCCATGGACGGAGCCGAAGACTGCAATGTCGAACCGCACTTGACCTGCCACGAGTTCTCCATCCCTCCAGAGCTCTGAAAACCCTAATTTCCCTCCACCAAAACCATCACCGATTCACCAAACACGCCAAAGAAAATTCTCCAACTGAAAAATCAACGGTCAAAGAGCATTATATCGTCACCACACAGAGATCACCTACAACAATCACATCAGGTTTTCTTCCCAACAAAGCGAAAAGAAGAGAGGAGAAAAGGAGAGAAACTTTCGTTCCAAAAGAGAGCGAGAGAAGTTTCAGCTGTTACTGTTCGGTAGAGAGAGAAAGTTGCAGAGAAACAGTGGTTTAAGAGAGAGAAGAGAGAGAGAGAGCACCTGACGACTGTAGTAGTTCGAGGCAAAGGGCAGACGGGACACTGACATCGACACGTTGACGAGTGAATTGGATTGGGCGATTTACGACCGTCGGATGCGCCAGTTGTGATCGACAGGCGTGTCTGGGCCGTCGATTGTGAATACAGCTTGGCTTGGCCTGCGTTTTGCTTTTGCTTTGCTTTTTTTTTTTTTTTTTTTTCGGAAAAGTGAAGTGTTGGTCAGAGAGAGTGCTGTACCGTCACAAGAACCATTAAGGCAGTGGCTTGGGGGTGGGGCCCAGGGTTGGTGCTTCTGACAATGTGGGTGATTAAGTGGCGGGATTTCATTGGTTAGTCGCCAAGAGGGGTGAGAACTGGTGGGACCCGCCAAAAAAAGATCTGTTGTTTGGATCATGGGGAGCATATTCCAGTGGAAGTACAATGTTATTTTTCCCCTCCGATTTTGGGTAAGCAATTCCTGTTCCGCATTGTAATTTTCTCTTCTTCTTTTTTTTTTTTTTTTTTCTTTTCTAATTTCTATTGTGGTGTAGCGGCCTACTATCCTATAGAATGTCCTTGGCTTCAGAAAAATAAAATTACAAAAATAAATAAATAAATAAATAGAATGTCCTTGGAACTTGGAAGTTGTAGGAACAATGGTGTGATATTTGTACAAGTCAACCAAACCCAAAAGCTTGAAGGAAATAAAATTTTACTTTTTCTTGTTTACTCGTCTACGGACTGATCAAATGAAATTAATTCCATAAAAGAAATTAAATTTTAAAATTAGATAAAAATATTTAGTAATCTATCAAAAAAATCTATTTATTTGAAAAAATAAATTTTTATTATGTTGTTTACTTTTTATAATGATTAGGAATATATTTATTATAGTTATGAAATTATCATTAAATAAAAATAATAATTAAATATGAATAAGGATATATTTGGTATAAAATTAGTTATTTTTTATTTTTTAGGGAAATGGATTTATTTTGGTAAGTAGTAAATGGGAGAGAAGTCCCTCCTTATTAAAGAAATCTATTCTTTATTTCTAAATGAGACTCACATTATTTAATTCTCAAATATAAAAGTAAACACTTTAAATTTAAAATCAGGAATTTAATTTATTTTTTCCGAATTGAATTACTCATCAATAAACATGCTCAATCACATAATTTAGGCCAATTGAAATTATTTGTGAATTTTATACTTGCAAGACTAGATTGGAAATAGTATTACGGATCGGAAGAGTTAACATTAGAAAGGGGGAGAGAATTTTAAAGCAAATAAAAGGTTAAAACAAGATAATTAAACTTACCTTACAATAAGCGATTTATAATAGCACGTTATCGAAGAAAAAGTTCTTATTTGAGTAGCAAAAAAAAAAAAAACAAAACAAAACTTAAGTGGTGTTTTGGTAATCTGGATATCCACGAACTTGTTAACTAAATGAAAATTAACACATATAATACGGTCAATCATTTTACATAAAATGAAACAACAAATAATTTATTACCTAATATTAAAAGAACGAACGTACTTTTTACAATATATTCATCATTCTTCTTAGATCAACATGTGACGATCGAGTCACCGTCATGTGATGGTCTATAATTTTTTTTTTTATTCAACAAGTGCGGAGCACGTGCTCACTCACCAACTAATTTGTAACCAAAGGAAAAACTTAAAAAGGTTATAGACCATTTCAAATTATTGAGCTGCATATTTTTTATTCTGTAAGTATTGACTTTTATGTCTGTTTAGCAGTGAGAGGGGGGGTATATATGCTCTGTAATGGAAGAATTAGAACAGAGATGTCACAAAATCTTCATGATGAAAATGGGCATCCAGTATATTTTCATTTTTCTTTACAATTAAGCAGCATCTACCGTAGTTGTAGCATCTGGAAAGCACATTTATTAAAAATAAATAAATAATGATTAAGATAAAACAAAGTAAAATTTTAAAAAAATTATTTAAAAAAAAAAAAAAAAGGAATGTGGAAAGGACATGTGATGGTGGGCCTAAGGAATATCACCAAATTCACAATATCCCAAGGAGCCAAAAAGTGAAGAGCTTAATTCCATTATCACATTCACAACCAAAGTGGGACTTGATTGGACCGGCACTGAACTGAGCAGAGGTGTGTAAGGCATCGTTCTCTCCACTTGCCTTTTGTTCCTCTTACAAGACTCTTATCCATTCCATGATTTCCAAAGTAAATTACGACTATTTTTTTGGGGACAAAGAGTAAAAGGACATGGAATGACAGTTTATCTGCCGAAGAAACAGATAGAGACAGAGAGCTAATAATTTGGCTTTGGTTAATTGTTATTGTCTGGTGGGTTTGGAGCAAAACAGAACACAATTTAACGAAACGTGGGGGGGGTGGGGGGAAGAAAAAAGGAGACAGCTTTAGTAACTGATAAAACAACCTTAAGAACTTTGAAGAGTTGATGTAGTTTTATTTTATTTGGCTGAATATGGGATGTGGACATTTTGAAAGTGAATAAAACGTCTTTTTCTTGGTTGGCCCTGTTTATTAATTTTAATTAATCACTAAATTGAGATCATTGTGCACCATCTCCCGGTACGAATCCATTTTTTATCGGTAGAGTTAATTAACATCAAGGTGGTGTTTGAATAAAAACTTCGCACTCGTATTGTCGTGATTCTAAATGTTCTTTATTACAGTATCTCATCTCACAAAAATCTAAAAAAAAATTTAAAAAAATTCAAAATTTCGTAGTATAACATTGTATAAATGTTGAGAATTAGTTCATGACCTAATTCAAAATAATACCGAGTATAAATAAATTAAAGAAAATAAAAGGTACAAAACACACCAAGGATTTTATATAAGTTCGTCCAATTGATAACTTATTCATTTTTCTGTTGTTACAGATTTTATTATGAATATGATAAAAGTTTACAAGAGATTTACCTACACACTCTTCATGATTGTTTTTATCTCTCTCATACTTTCTGTATTATTTTTCAGTCCTCTCTAATAAATAAAACCCCAATAATGACGTTCATTTTATAACGTCAATCCGCGTGCTAACTTTAAGTAAAGCATTTTTTTGGTATGGAATTAACATCATAGATTGTGGTTCACATATAGCAAATAACACATCCCATTATGAAGTGAAAATCACTATTGGAATTAGTTTACAAGTACTGGATTCCATACACAACTTAGATAACAATTTGAACTCAAACACTCTTACCACAGGCAAAGAAAAAAGAACAATATGACAACACATTCAATGTGCAATTCCAACTCAAGTAGTCATGTTCATCAAGAGCCGTTAGAATCAGTCAAAGCGCCCATCCAGGGCGGCGGCAGCATTCCGGTCTGCTCGTGAACCGTCTTAAACAACGGAGGCAGCATCCGGTAAACACCGGCGACCTCCTTCATCGCAGGATTTCCCGCCCCTCCAATATGACCATCCGTGCCATCCCCGCCGCCATTCCCATTAGTCCAAATGCTAATCTTGGGCTGAAGTCCTTGCACAGCTTCGGCATTGATCCTGGCAATTTCTTGAAACATTCCTCCGTTGATCATCAAGAAGTCCCTCAATGCGCCGTAGTTGCCTCCCATGGAGTCTAGAAGAGTGCGCAGATACACGCCCTGGGCTTGCCCTAGCGTCACCAGCGCCTCGGCCTCTTTCTTCTTGGCGTAGAATTCTCCGTCCGCCGCTTGTTGGCGCGCAAAGAAATCCGCTTCCGCGATCGCCCTTTTCGCCTCGGCCTCTTTCTCCTTCTCGTAAAGAACTGCTTCTGCTGCCTTTTGCTTCTTGTAGAGCTCCCAATTCGCCTCTTGCACCTGTACATTAATTGTTTAGGTAAACAAATAAATAAATAAATAATAGGGGGTTTATTGAAAAGAAATGATATATTGGTTAAAAAAATAACGTGATCAATCAGTGATTAATCGAAAAGAATACTTATTAATTATTGATTATATATCAAAAGAATACTTATTAATTATTGATTATATACCAAAAGATCAATCATTAATTATGAATTTTTCTACTTTAATAAAACTTGAAATATTTATTTTAAAAAATGATGTTTATCATTTTTCCTTATATCCCTTACTATTGTTGGCTTGCCATCTTTTCTCTGTGGGTCATATTTTGTCGACACCTACTACAACATAGATATCTACGTAATATATTTTTTTCAATTTTCTTAATAGAAAAAAAAAAAAAAAATACCAGTGATATTGTTTACATGTAGTATACAAAGTTAAATATTGTTTGCTGAAAAAGAGCACCTTGGTCTCATATTCAACGCTAGCCTTGCTAAGGAACTCAGCCTTGAGCTTCTCCGTCCTGGTCAAGACGTTCATCCTCTCCACCTCCTTCTGCAGCTCTGCCTCCCTGAGCGCCACCGCCTTGGCCGCCTCCACCTCCGCCACCTGCGCCTCTTTCGTCCACGTCGCCTTCTTCTTTGCCAGGTCGGCGTTGGCCTCCGCCACCTCAGCCTCCCTCCCGTTCTCATACACCTTCACTTCTGTCCTCACCCTTATCTCCTCCTTCTTCCCCTCCCCCTGCCTCTGCGTCGACACAATCCTCGTCTCCGCGTCTATCCTGGCCGCGTTCTGCAGCGTCTGGCCCTCCCTCAGCTTCGCCCCTATCTCCCCCTTCATCCTGGCCTCCGCCACGTCCACCTTCGCCTGGTTCGCCGCCTCCATCTGCGTCTTCTGCCCCAAATACGAAAAGTACTCGTGTCCTGGCACATCTACCAGCTGTTTCACGTTGGCGTTGTAAATCAACAACCCGAACTGGTTCAGCTCTAGCTGGACCTTCTCGAACACCTCCTGCTTGAACTCCTTGGTGCCGCGGAAGATCTCCTCCATCGTCATCGACGCCGCGAGGACACGCGTCTCCCCCTCGATGATGCCCTGCACGAGCTCCTTCACGTGGTGCGAGAGCTTGTCGTGTGGGGAGATGAGCTTTGCGTACTTCTCGAGGCTGCCCTCGTCGTCGACGCGTGGTCCGATGGTGAACACCGCCGGCAGGACGAAAGGCAGCTTCTCGGCGCTCATGGCTTGCACCTCGAACGTGTAGTTCACCGGCGAGACGTCGAAGACCGTGCACGACTGCCCCGGGAGGATCCACGCCTTCTTTGCGAGCTTGATGTCGGCGATTCCGACCCCGGTTATCACCAGGCACTCCGATGCGCTCGCCACCTTATACATTGTTTTTGTTTAAGAGGAGTTGTGTGTTTTGGTTTGGAAGGAAAATTTTAGATGCTATATGATAATTATGTGTGTCTAAACAAGGTTAGTGGTAGGAAGAATATATATATATATATATAGAGGAATGATATGGTGTATATTGGAATTTTTATGACAAAGTGGAAAGGACCAAAGAAAATGTCATATATATTAATAAATTAGTGTTATAAGATATTAATTTTGATGATATATGTATGGGATGGTGTAATTTTAGACAAGAGATTCTACAGGCTATATGTATAATAGTATTAATGGTTTGTGATTGTACAATATATGTATATAATATTATTAATGGTTCGTTTGGTTCTTATGTATGAACTTAATTAAGTTTTCATTTTTTTTTTTTTTGTCTTTTCTTAAAATATAATAAATTATAATTAATTTTTAAAATCAATCAATTTTAATATAAAAATTTTATCTTAAACCAGTGTTCGAAAGGAAGCTAAGAAAAAAAAATTGTCCAAAACAACAAGATTAGCGTAGACTTTACATGAAGAGAATTTCTTGTGTTAAAGAGAATTTCTTGGAAACGCTTGTACATATTTAATATTCTGTACTATTTTATTTGTGTGTGTGTGTGTGTACACCTTTATTTCTTTTGGACTTCATGATAATGCATAAGCATAACGATGCAGTGCTTTTGCTTCGAAATTGTCGATCTTGGGGATTGGTTAATTTTATATTAGTTTAGCAGATTTTGTTTTGTGCGTACATATCTCATAAATTAGAGTGTTTTAAAGGGATACATAAACAGGAGTCTTACCGGTAGGTTATTCTTTTAATCTATAATTATATTAAAAGAGTAAATTGTATAAAAATACTATTCAAAAACTTGGTCAAATTATTTTGTGCTTTTATGATGATGTCTTTTTTTTTTTTTTTTATCTCTTTAACTTTTTTTAAATTTGTCTTTTTATTCTCTTATTTTTATTTTTATAAAAACTTTTTGTATTGATTTACTTTGTTAATCAAATTTGTTCCTATAAAAATATATTTCTAAATATGTATTTACTTTCTTTTTTTTTTTATAGCTTAACATATGTGTAAAAAAATTTTATTTTAGCCAATGTAATTAATATCATATCATTAAAAACTTTGACATTTATGTTTATAAAATAAATATTTAATAATTTTAATATATGTGTACTTCATATTTATGAAGCAAGTGATTTCAACTAGTATAATAATAATGATAGAATATAACTTGTAAAAAAGGGCAATATACATACCACTTTCGTTTATTAAAATGTCAACGACGTTTGGCTCATCAGTGATATGAATATTAACTTAGACACGACCATAGATGATTAAATAAAAATTGCTTCAAATGTAACATTATTGTTTTAGGCAACGAAGCACACGTATTGGATTATTTGAAGCGGTTTCCTTTTGGTTTTTGGTTTTTTCCACGTAAAAATGTTATCTTATCAGTTGTTGAGAAGTTAATCTAATTATTAAAATTATATATATGCTATTAATATAAAAAAATAAAATAAAACACAGTTTTTATAGTAGAAATCTCTAACTTTTTACTGGGTGATCTCATGACTGTTTATAACTTTTCGATCCTACTTAATCTGTAGTTTTTAATCGGATGACTCACTCTGGTTGTGTGTGTGTGTGTGTGTGTTTTTATACTGACTTTTGAAGTAGTGTTTGCACTTTACAGAGCCTTTTCAGCAGAGCAAAAGGTTGCGCCAGTTGAAAAAAAAAATGATAAGAAAAAAAGATCATATATATATATATATATATATATGTATATATAATAAGCTGAGTTCCTATTTATATAATATTTCCTGTCTTTCGCAGAAAAGAAAATAAACTAAATATGTCCAATTTATTAAAGATAATGATCAGAGCATTCAAAACTTAAATAGCAACTTTGTTGAATTACCACCAACCAACTCATTTGAATGACTAGAAGCTGTTTTTATGTTATCTTGTATTGAAAAGTTAAATAATCATTAAAAAAAAAGTATTTTTGAGTCTCATTTTAAAATATATCTTTTTTTTTCATAATATTATGTAAATATCTATTTTTTAAAAAAATAACTGCTTGTAGTACCTATTTTACCATTTATTATATTTAACATAATTTTCCTTTATTATGATTCATTTTTTTTTTATTTGTTCATCATTACTGTATATTTACCTTAATATCTAGTTATTTATTATAGTAATAGCTTATTAATATGATTAAGGTTTTTTATAAACATATTTGTTAAGTATGATTTAGATTTCTTATAAACCTATTTTTTAGTATGATTTAGGTTCATATGTTATTGTGATAATTTATTTTTTTAATTATTGTGTATTGTTTTAATAATTATTTTCTAAACATTAAATATGTGATGAAGTTGTTTATTTCTTTATGATAATTACTATATCAATATGATTTTTTTAAATGTATTATGTTTTTTTTCTCTTTATGATTCTACTATATCATTATGATGTCTTCTTTATGATACTTACTATATCATTATAATTTTTTTTTAAAGATTTTATAGTGTTTCATATTTCTTTATAATATCTATTTAATTTTTTTATATGTTCGTTGTAAATTTTATTTTAATAACTAATTATTTATTATAATGATTGTTTTTCATACATCATACAACTAACATCAGTTATAATACTTTGTTCGTTATAATAAAGCAAGTAAAATGATTTTTTTTCTTTTTATAAAAGATTTGTTTAATTTTACATTTTTTTGAGATTTTTTCTTTCTTTTTTAATAAATTATTTATTTGTTTAGTTTCAATTCTTGATGAAAGGGTAATATGCTTTTTACAGTATCAATTTATATATTCATATAAATAAAAGAAAAAATAGACATTTTTTAAATCATAGTCTTCAATTTAGACATTTATATAAATAATCCTAACTTATTTTATAAACTTTAATTTTGATAATTTACTTTTGAATTTTTAATTGTTACAATATACCATAGTTTGTTAAATTTTCAATTAAATCGAATATTTAAATTTGGTAAATTTGTATTAAATTTAAAATTTTTTTGTCAAAAATAAGATTTTGTGTTGATTTTGAGTGGCCAATTGAATGGGAACTTAAGCTAAATAAGTTACATTATATTACAATTTGGATAAAAAAAAAATCAATGGATTAGAGGTTATTAAAATCTGAAATTTGGAAAGTAAATTATTAAAAGATGATAAGTTTACGGATAATAAGCACTAAATTCCCATTATGTAACCCGATTAACCTACAAATAAAACACAAATGACGAGGCAAGGTAAATACAAATCATCTGTTTTTACTATTACCATAGTTAACAGCCGTTTTTTTTTTAATTTATTAATATTTATGTACAAGGCACAATATAATTCAGAAAGTTCCTCCCGTATTATGACTTTTCCTATGCTAACACTATCATAAGTAGTATTTTAATGCAATAATTAACTATATTAGCTGAGCTGGTATTCCTAAACTGAGAATGGGAACATGCCTATCGTGAAGAGTTCAGATATATTGTCTCATTTTTCTTATTTAAAAACTGTCCATTGAATAATCTTTTGATAATTTGTCAATTTGTTAATTAATTTTTAATATTTTAGTAATTTTTATTTAGTTAATTCTTAAATTCAGACAACATGATATAACACTATTAGACATACAATAAATGAGATAGAAAATCCGAGACAACAGATCTCAGTTTTATCTGAAAGTTTTGAAAATTTCAAGCCTCTCTCGATCGTTGACAAATGACAAAAAGGAGAAAATGCAAACAAAAACTCCCAATGACTTGACTTCTATAACGCTTTATATATATATATATATATATATATATATATAATATAATACATTGAACAAAATACAGCTAAGAGAAATTTTGACCACTGCAATTTTGGCAATAAGGATAGGAACAAATTATGCGATGATTAAGCTTGCGTTTAGTTCGTTAGTTGGAGATGAAATTTTTAAATTATAGTTGGTTGATTTTTTAAAAATTAGTTATAATTTTTATTTATTTTTCAGGAAAAAAAATAAATAAAAACTTATATAAAAAATACAGTTAAATTAAAATTGAGTTAAAATATCAAACGAAACTTAAGTTTTCTTTTGATGGAAAGAGAACGCAATGTGTTATGTCCACAAAGCGTTCTTCGTTATTTTCTTGATCTAGATTGAGCAGCACTACTCTACATATGAAAGCTACAACACATTAGGATTAATTGTGACCCAAGTATTAAAGCCCTAGTTTCAACGATAACAAATACGCGTTAAGAATAACACAGTCATAATTTTATATTATTGAAAGTAATAAATAAGAAAAATTTGTAATGATTTACTATTAGAGCTACAATCATTTTCACCTCATTACAATAAATGATAATAGAAAATCACACATTTTTCAGAATATTAATCAAGCACTACAATTTAACGTATTGTCAATCTATTGATCAGGCTATTTATATGTGCCACCACCACCGGAACTAAAAACGATTTCTTTCATCAATTGGCCAATTTTTGTGAAGACGTACTTATGATGTGTACTTTGCATTCCTTGCGGATAAAGAAATCCACGTAATTTTGGCAAACTACATGGTGGTGAAGTAATAAAATGATAGTATTATTATTGGTCTTTTTAATGATAGATACTCTTCATCGTATAGTATATATTTCTTAACGCCAAATTCTGATAAAAACACATTAAAAAAAAACATAATTGATAGTTTTACACAAATATGAAGTTTTAAATTGTCTTAATAATAGTTTTATTTTTATTTTTTTAATAAGTACCTACCATTTCTCCTCAAGTAGCAAGTTATATAGATCATAACGTTGACACCGAAAAGAATATTTTGAACGTTGGTATAATATTAGAAAAATATATATATTAGAAGATAGAGTAGTTATAGTTGTTTTATTATTAATGAAGGGCAATATAATATATTGTCAAACTTATAGGAAATTTTGGGCGTAGTTTCTGATATCTTGTTTTGTCAACATTCAAATAACATGTTTGATGAAGTCCAGGTTGACATTGAAAACTAAACCAGCAATTTTATTCCTTCCTCATTGAGGGAAGCAAATTCATGGAAAACAATTTCGGCATTTGCAAAAAGTCCATGGTTAGACACTGCTTCAAAGATTCCCCGTTGACTTTTCTTATTATGGGTTTCTTTTTTCTGTTTTTGGTTTAGCGTTTTTCCTCCTTTAGACTCCAAATCTTATTTATATTTCGATTATAGTCTATCGCATTAAAGTTGGATAATTGTTTGTTAATGTCTTCCTTTTTTGATGTGTTGGTTTTGGAGTTATTTGTTTAATGTTAGAATGTAACCGGAAAAATGTTACTTAGAAAAAAAAAATAATAAAATAAAATAAGAGTGAAATGCTGAGTAGACGACATGTCCTTTTTTTAAACTACATGGCTTTTTTCTAAAAACGTGTCGTTTCCGTGAACAATGGTGCATGTAGTTAAAGGAAAATGTGGTAGTTTACATACTCTTGTAGTTCGTGTCGTCATTTCCCTTGAAAGTAAACAGGTCGTTTCAGGTTTTGTAGCAACATTCAACGACCTGTCTTTTGATGTACAACGGGTAAAAACTAAACGTGTCGTTTGACAATAAATAGTTGTCAGAGAAACAAAAACCAAGCATCGCGTTTTCAGAATATGTCGTTTATTTCCCACTGTCGTTTTTAAGTTGTTATCCCAAAACCAAAACCCTGGTCGTCGTTTTTACCAAGTGCAATCCCATCAAGTTGGTCTCTTTATTAGTCATGGCCCTTTTCATATGTTGTCGGTTTTTAAGTTGGGAACTTCTCCCATGGGTACAATTACTTTTCCCCATCTTTGAAGTAAGGTCCAATGGTCAGTATTGGTTGGATTTGTGATGGGTCCCACTTTTGAGCTATTGAAAGTTGGATTTGGGTGTAGTAGATGGCATGTCAATTATAAAAATAAAAAAAAAAAGAAAAGAAACGCATGTAGCGTGGAGGGGAGTGGGTCGATGTCGCAAGGCCGCGCCACAGGGAGTGGGAACAAAGTGGGCGGTGGTCGGCGTCGGGCCGGAGGTCGTGTCGTGGGGAGTGGGCGAGGCTAGGTGCCGTCGCGGGCTGAGGGTGGCCGGTGTCTTACGGGAAGTTAGCCTTCAACGAAGGTTTGGGTCACCGTCTGAAGGGAAGAGGGCTGAAATAGATTTAGGGGGCAGAAAATATTATAGTGATTTTTATTTTTACTTTTTTACAAATACCAGAGACTAGAAGTGTTTAATCAAATGAAGTTACTTCTACTTTACTTTCAATAGGCAACATCATTTTTAGCCGTTTATATGTCATCTATGGTACTAAATTTTTTTACTCCATCCATGGAGAAAAGGAGATGTGCCTCGTTGTAGAAGCTCCTTTTTAGTTTGTTGCAGTTATGATTGTCGTTTGACGAAGGCGTGTTGATAATGTTGCCTTTTCACATTATTGTCGTTTTTTTGTGGAGCTTTTCTTATTTTATTTTATTTTATTTTATTTTTTCATTTATTTCCTTCTCTTTCTTCAATAATTTTTTACGTTGATTTTTAGTGTTCGTAGTCCGATTATCTTATAAATTTATAATTGTTTCCAAACTTTGTCACTGTACTCTTAAAGTTAGCCGCCTATTGATTTTGTTATCGTTTATGTTTGAGGTTGTCGTTTCCATGTAATGTTGTTTTCTCTGTTTATTGTCGCTTTCTTTTAGTTCCTCGTTGTTGAGGCTCTTGGGCTCAACCCGTTCGGCCCTAAGGCTCTCCCTCAAGGGGCCCATCATGGGACACTGACCCGGAGGGCACGGTGGCGCTGGGCCGGTCAACAGGGCTGCAGCCCAAGCTCCCCAACCCGTCTCAGGAGGCGCGTACGCTCGCTCCCGTAGGTTGTTGACATCAAGGGAACTCCCGGAGGTTCGAACCCTTGATATCTTTTGAGAACACAAAGTTCCTACCCACACGAGCTGAGCTCGTGTGGGTGGGAACTTTGTGTTCTCAAAGGATATCAAGGGTTCAAACCCTGATATCAACAACCTACGGGAGCGAGCGTACGCGCCCCCCGAGACTGGTTGGGGAGTTTGGGCTGCAGCCCTGTTGACCGGCCCAGTGCCACCGTGCCCTCCGGGTTAGTGCCTCCGGGCCCCTTGAGGGAGAGCCTTAGGGCCGAACGGGTTGAGCCCAAGTGCCTCAACACTCGTCCAGTCGTTCCAACTCCTAATGTTCCATTTATCAAGATCCTATCTCTGTTCACTTTGGTGTTTACTCCTATAGTTTACCTTCTAGTGGTTTCACATATTCTTATCGCCTATTCCAATAATCGTTTTTTTTTTATATCATTTTTTAATGAAAATTCGAATTCTGCACCTACTAATGATGGGTATGCCTTCTTATTGAGTGTGCTTTATGATAATATTTTAGGTTATTGTAATGAAAACCATTTTTGCTTAATAGTTATATCGATTTTCACATTACGCGATTTTTTGATTTGTTATGATTGAATTCACTTCATCATTTGAAGTAGCCATTGTTCAGATATGTCGTTTCACAGGTCATTGTTGTTTTTCAAATAATACCGTTTCTATTTGGTGCCTCAACCGTGTTTGTTCTACGCTACCGGCAAAATTTGTTTTTTAACCATTGAATTTTGATGAGAATAACCGTATGCATAATCAACAAACAACACTTCAACTAATCATCAAATCGTGTATCGGAAAAGAAAGACGTCAACAAATGAATCTAAATACTTCCACACAATTCGCATATAGAAATTTGTGTTCTTCTGTTGCATTCACCTGTTAAGACTAGTCTTCAACCTTTGAGATGGAAAAGCGATGAAAATAAAGGAAGATTAGGCTTAGCCATGCAATTCAATAGAGCGTCGAACAAAATGACCGTTTATCATTTTTTCAGATTTTAATCATTAGGTTTTTTAGATTTAATTAATTTAATCAACCAGTGATTGACTAATAATTAAAATCAATAATTAATTATAAAATTTACTAACTACAACTAATTAATCAAATTAATAATATTATATAATTAATCTCTGATTAAATATTTATAAAAATTAATTAACCATTTCATAAAAAATATTCTTTTAATTAATTTTTAAAAACTTCGACTATTTATTAAGAAACTTATTTAAAAAAAAAAAAAAAACTATTTACCTCGAAATCCCTTTTAAATTGCCGTCAACATTATTTCTTATGCTAGATTTGGAAGTTTACACCCAATTCCTCGAGTTACCGGACTCGATCCCAACCACAAGTTTAGTAGTTAAGAGAAGGAATTTCCGACTCGTTGTAGACATGTAACACAAAACCAGGCATGTCTAAACAAAACTGAGCTCCGTAATGTAACAGTAATTCGATGGCACCAAACTTGACAATGCCCAAAGCAGAGTAGTACCACGCAAGTGAAAAATACTAGTTTCGAATTGCAAAATTCAAGAACAAGGTTCAATAAGTGCAAAACTTGCCATACATAAAGATTAACTGAGAGAGCACATCATAAAAGAAAAAAAAAGTTCCCTCTTCAAGGAGTTCCCAATTCTAATGTCGTTCTGACTCAAAAATAAAACTAATGGAAATTTCTATAGCGATGAAATTAGATTCCTGTGAATGCTTTCTTGCCACCACCAGAAGATCCAGCCGGAATAACTTTCAACACATTAAACCTCACTGTCTTTGACAATGGCCTGCAACGTTGAGAAAACGAAGTTAATAGTCGAAACAAAAGCTAACTCAGTATCAGACCTAACATCACCAATCAGGTTAAACGGGTCTTACCTGCATTGACCGATGATGACATGGTCTCCCTCCTTCACACGGAAGCATGGAGAAATATGTGCTGGAATGTTGGAGTGCCTCTTCTCATACCTAATTGGCGACGAACATTAAAATTTTATACTATTGTTAAAAGAAAAGGATAGAGGAAAACATTTTTAGAAGGTTAACGAAATCTAACCTTTGGTATTTCTTAACAAAGTGAAGGTAGTTGCGACGAACAATAATTGTCCTCACCATCTTGGCACTGTGGCAAGTACCAGCAAGAATACGACCCCTAATAGAGACAGTTCCCGTGAAAGGACACTTCTTATCAATGTACGTACCTGCAAGAATTCACCCAAAAAAGTATTCCCTTATTCCATATTACATGAACGAAAAAAAAAAATGCACAGGACAAGACCAGACGTACGAACAAAAATCACTGATTAATGCAAATAACAATCGAAACAACGCAACTAGATAAAGGTAGATACAGGCTAAGATCGACTACAGCATCATATACTGTTGTAGAACAAATTTTAGTTCAAAACCCCGCATTCTCTGGAAACAGAGATGTATTTCTGCATTCTGTGAATGACATAAATGAACAAACCAACATGCCAACGTCTAAGCCCGAAAAAACAAATCAAGACTAGGACACCAAGATCGAGAGTAAATTGAATTAATTCGCAATGACATCTTATAAGACAGCAATACCATAGCAATCCTTTCGAAATACCATTAAAAAAAAAAAGACTATATCCATTCAGAACTACAACTCAATTTCTGAATTCTGGAGTAACTCGTCTCTACAATCTATACATTGTACCCAGACATCCATTACTGATCTAAGCAATTTCTAGTGTACTTATCTGGATTAAAATTGAAAAACTACAAGTTATGAACCCATACAAGTATTATTCAAAAAGAAATATCGAATAAAGATTCAAGGTTAATCTTCACACCTTGAATAGCCTCTCTAGGTGTCTTGAAACCCAATCCGATGCTCTTCCAGAACCTGTTTCCTCCTTTTCCAGGCCTCTTTCCTTTCGACGACTTCTTCGAGCTACAAAAGTTTACACCAAATCCATAAATTTCACTCCCAAAACTCAAACACCCAAAAAAAAAGCCTGAATCTTGAATTCCTCGTACTTTAAACTCGATTCGCAAGCGTTTTTCTAAGAAACTTCAACTGAACATAAAATGGAGCTTAAAAGAGGCATAAATTCAATACCAGAGGAACACCTTGGGCTGCTTAAGGAAAGCCTTCTCCGTCTGCAAAAACAAAAAACAACGAGACAAGCTTCAGAAAACAGTCATTCGGATCGGAATCTGGTTTCCGGTGAAGAGGAAATGAGTGCGTGATAAGAGAATCGGGGAAGATAGAGATGGAAAACCTGTTCCGCCATTGTTAGGGTTCTGTGGTAGACCGGTCGAAGCTGAAGACGCGAAAAGCGAGAGGCAACGAGCGCAGCACAAAAACCCTAGTCCAGCAGAAGGGAAGAAGGCGAAGCTGAGAAATTTATATAGGGTGCCAGCCCTAATCTACGAAATCACTAAAATGCCCTTTAGATCGAAGAATCTGTAACGCTGATCGAATCTCGGACGTCTATTGTGATGACCGCCCAATTTTTTTATTTTATTATTTTGACCTTTAAGTTTGCCGTTCTAAAAAATTTAAAACAGATATGAGAGTTATACTAACAGATTCGTATTCTTAAAATAAAAAAGAAAAAAAAGAAAAAAGAAATAGGAAAATATATATTTGTATTTTTTAGCAAAGAGGGTTGTTTTTAATTGAGAAAAAAAAACCGGTCTATTTTAATGGTTTTTTTTATAGGAAAAGGGGGGGGAAAAAAAACATATGACTCTTTTAATGCTTTTTTATTGGAAAGTTTTCTTGCTTTCTTTTCGATGAATTCAAGTTTACTTGTTTGTAATGCGACATCGTGTATCAAAAAGAAATAGAATATTGTTTAAAATAAAACATTTTTCAGTAGATGCAGGTATAATTTAGTGATAATTTCATGTTTGATTTCATCAAAAGGTGAAGAGTTTGAATCTCCCTATCCCTAAAGTAAGAAAACATTATGGTGAAGAGTTCGAATCTCCCGCACCAAACTAATTAATAAATTATTTTTAGAAACATTATCTTTTTTTAAAAGAACTTTATCTAATTTTTTACATAATAGTAATAAGGATAAAAAGTGAATAGCATTCTTTCAATAAACTAATTAAAGTTCCATAAAAAACAATTAATAGTAAATAGTAAGTTTTAAAAACATTTTATTTGATAGATAATAAATAAGTGTTTATGTAAATTTATTATTTTGTATTATCTATTTTTAACAATTATTAATTACCTCTTTTAACATGGTAAAAACACTATTTAATATGTAAAAGGAAACTGGACTACAATAACAAGCAGCTTAGAACCACAGGGCTTTGCAGCCTAGCCTGGTCCAAGATTGAAGAAGCCCAGAGTCCAGACTTTCCCAACCTACAAGCTACGTGACAGTCTCTCTTTTTTTTTTTTTTTTTTTTTTTTTTTTTTTTTTTTTTTTTTATTTAAGAAGAAAAAGGGAAAAAGTGATGCTTTCATCTCATGCACCCTCGTAGCACCATTATGGAGTCAAAACTGGGACTACATGTGGGTGACAAGGGTCCAAACTGTAGGTTTTTAACGGCTAACAACCAATAAGTTTCAATAGCAAATGCATATAATCTTTTATCAAGGACTACATAAAGTGTGCGGATCAAGACTTGAACTTGGATAAAAGTTAATGCCTTAAATAAGACTTTCTTATTATCATGTCACAATCACCGGAGATTACATAATAGTCAACTTAAATACTATTAAATTCTCTCGACGATGTAAAGAGATATATCACATTTTTTTAGTTCCTTTTAAACAAGCTACTTTTATATTTAAATGACCTAAATTTACTTTAAAAAAACGTAGTCCTGACTTTTTCTCTTCTTAGTTTCCTCTATCTCTTCCTTTCTGTTCTCATTGTGACACCCATCATCGTCGCCATAGCCGTTCATATCATATCTCACGTGAAGGAATCCCTAAGTTGAGTCTAGTTGCAAAAAAGTATGTCCGGCAGATGAAAGGCAAATGAGTTCATATAGTTTGATGTAGACTTTAAGTGAATAAGGTAAATAAAGTAATTTTTTAGCATTAGAATTTAGAAAACAATGTGCCTTTAAACTTTGAAGGTGCAATTTTAAAAATAATTTTTTGGCATTAGAATTTAGAAACAATGTGCCTTTCTTATATAATATTGTATATCATAACATGACCACAAGCAAGTAAAAAAAATATAATTAATTAATTGACACATATTTGTCTGAATTGTCTTGCATTGAATTTCAAATGTTAGCCGCAAGTTAATTTGAATTATAGAAAGGGGAAAAAAGAACATAGGATAATTTATTTTAAAAACGTACTAGATTAATTCCGTCGTAAAGAAATGCATGACCAAAACCTCCAAACAGGCGCCGACATGATGACCAATGTACTAGAAAATGCTTCACCACCATTAGCAACCCAACTCCATTCATATAGTTTCAATCTAATATCCTTCTCCCTCCACCAATTGCACGAACCCTACTCCTAAATTCAGTATCTGACGACATACTTGTAGATGAAATTTGATGGCCACAGACCCAATAATGCGCCGAACCTCCTGCTGAGACTGCTTTCTATTAAAATATAGTGACCTGAATTCTGTTTGGCCCAGCCCAAAAGGTGCGACATATATGGTGAAGCTTTAATTATGAGATTTTTTTAGAAGTTTGTGGTGGTAATAGAGGGATCGGACCACCTGATCATCGCGTAACCACACCAGATCCCGTTTGGGGGTGCGGGGGCATGAACCTGTCTTAGAGTTCGGATATATATGATATAATTTTAAATTTTCATTGTTATGATTTTTCTATATATGGTTTTCCACGTAAATTTTTGTGTTATTGTTTTTCATTTTTTTATTACCTATTATCGTTATTATTTTCGTAACACTTTCCTTTATCTCTCTCACTCAATCTTTTTTTTTTTTCCCCCACTAAATGTTGTTTCTATCCACTCGGTTCGTGGAGCTTTCTTACAGCATATATTTATAATAAAATCTACGTATCATTTCAGGTAATTCTGCATTGTTTTATTTTAATTAATTAATTATTGTTTCAAATTTACCACGTTATAATGCTGCTCGGCTGCTATAATAAATTCATTTCAATATCGTGTGACACATGGACAACTGTATTGTTGTTTTTCCAACACATCAACATCAAGCTGATTATAACTATAGATAATTATTGCTGTAATTATCTATATTAATCTGATACAAAACTGAGTACCCACGACACGTTTATATATATGTATATATATATATTTTTGGGCAAGGGATTTATGGATTAATGCTAATTAATAATTTCTCTGATATATGATCATATGAAAAGCCCAGGAACAATCCAAAGACCATGCTGCCAATAAGTGCAAATCCCATGTTAATTATAAGCAAAAAACTATAAGGGCAACGGGTTACTACATTATATATATATATATATATATATATGTATGTATGTATGTATGTATGTATGTAAAAAATATCTATTGTTAAGTCTGTACTGGGGTTTTTTTATACTGAGGTCTCGATCCGTATCGGAACTAGGCGATCCATAACCAATTATGATGAATTCATTAAAGTTCATAAATTGAACCACGTTTAAAAAAAGGATTTATATATGCTCATATAAAAATCAGAATACAAATACACACGTAAATGTGTTTCCTAGTTATATAGAAACACACGTAACCAGAAAAAAAAACGTGAAATGGAATATAGGATCTAATACAAATACACACGTAAATGTGTTTCCTAGTTACATAGAAACACACGTAACTAGAAACAAAAACGTGAAATGGAATATAGGATCTAACCAAATGGTCAAAAAAGAAAAAAAAATAAAAGAATAAAACCTGAAAACTCTGACTGGGTTAGTGGGTATTCTTTTTAATCACTTTTTTATTTTGTTTTTTCATTTTCCACTTAGGAAGAGCTTTATTGCAGCAAAAAGAGAGAGAGAGAAATACTGACCCATACCTTAATAAACCATAAAGAATGACAAAGGGGGTAAAAAAAAAAAAAAATTAAGAGGACCAAGGACTTTTATTGAAATTATGCAAAAAAAAAGAGGGTAAAATGGGTATTTGATTTTTGTTTTTAGAGGTACGAAAAAATACGTGAAATATGAAAAATATCTAAAAAATAACTAAAAAAAAGGTATATAAAAAACACAATCAATGACAAAAAAAATGATTCCAATCAGAAAATATTCATTTCTATCCGAAGAACAAGTTAAACTAAATTATAAGTCGTTAAAAGCATAGCTATATGCGTGGTCAACCAAACAATTTGGAGAGCAAAAAATAAGACACGGTAATCTATATGTGTAATCGTGAAATAAATAGAACAAAAGTCGGCGTAATAAAGCAACAAAACGTAGTAGCCTTTTTTTCACTTCTATTGTTGTGGAGAGTCTTAGTCCCCACTCAGTTTATCCATTAAAATCTAAAAATTTAAAGTAATTTTTGTTTTGTTTGTTATTTTTTGTTTTTTTCTTGAAAAGTCAATAAAATTTTTAACTAGTTTTCAAAAAATGAAACAAAGCTAAATTAAATATTTAAACTCAAACATACTAATCAAACGAATAAACATTCCTCCCTATTATCACTTTTGGTTTCTTGTCATACACAATAATTCAGGGTCTAAATTAGTAAACAAACTTTGAGCTGCTGGAAAAAGCACTAAACGGGGTGTATCCTACTCAATTGATATTGTATAGCCTCTAAAAAAATAATAATTGCATAGAGAAAGATGCATGTATCAAATATCAATATCTTTTTTTATCCTAAATCCCGATTAGATGAAAGTGGCAACAGGTAATAAGGTCCATGAATGAACGAGAGAAAGCAACTATATATCTTTTAACCCTTCGAATTAATTTTTTATTAACTTGATTTTTGACACATAATATAAGACATATTCTAATAATATATAATACTGTTAAAAAATTAATTTTATAATTAAAACATTAATTTTTGTCAATAGTGAAAAGTAAGGATTCCTGCCCTCGAAATTTCAAAATATTTAAAAGAGAGGATATGTCTCTGCTTTATAGTCGTTTCATGATAGTAAACAATGTACGTTCTTGGTACTTTACAGTTTTTTCCCCCCTTTTATCTTGCCCTCAATATTTCCATACCCTTTTCCTTTGTGTAACATTTTTGTTTTCTCTCTATTAGAAGCTTAACTTACATTATTCTCATAAATTTTTTTTTTTGAAAGGGGAATTTATAATTTTTTTTTTCATACGGGTAATCTTAACTTTATCTTCGAAAACTCTAATTTTCTTGTAATTTCCAATAAGGGGGTCATCACCTTTTTTATTTTTTTTGGGGGGGAGGAGGTGGGTTATTATTTAGAATATTGTCAATTTCTATCTTTTTCAAATCTCCAAGCATTTTTTTTTTAATTTTCTTGTTTCCATATTTCCATTATATTGTTGTATCGTATTCTACATTATAATAAAAATTTCAATTCATACTTAATATGTTCATTATACGTTCCTTAACTAGTCGTTAAAAAAAATGTTCTAGATCAACACATCTCTCTAAGAGCGATAAAAACCGATACACGTATTACCATATAAATTGTCTCCTCTGTAGACCAAAACCTCCATTCATAGTCTCGATATGATATCTCTTTCACTGTACAAATGGCACAAACCCACTTCTGAACTCAGCATCTGATGATATACTTGTAGATGAAATTTAATGATTAGAGACCTAACAATGCACCGAACCTCCTGCTGAGAATGCTCTCCTTTTATATTTCTCACTCAATCTTTCTCTCTTCCTTTTTTTTATTTTTTTCTTTTTTTTTCCTGGGCCGGCTCTTGATTCATTTAATTGTTGTAACTTTAATAATAATACCCAGTTTTTTTTTTCTTTTTAAACATCCAAACAAAATTTTTATTTTATTTTTCTTGTTACTATATTGTTGTTCGTATTCTACCTTATAACAGACAGTTCAATTACAAGTTAATGTCTTCATTACACGTACCATAACTAGTCATTAAAAAAAATTTTGTCTCGATCTGATCATCAATTGCCTTGGAGAGAAACAAAAAACTTAAATACAATCCATATAGAGATGATAATAAACTGACAATTAGTCTGATCTTTCGGAAATTAATTAAGCCTCTATTTGGTTCTTAAGTGTGAAACTATATTTTTTATCTCAATTTTTATCTCTTTTTTTTTTTTTTAGAAAATCAACAAAAATTATAATTAATTTTTACAAAATCAATCAACTTTAACCTAAACGATGAAACCTTTGTTCTAAATGTACCTAAGTAATGGTTACACCTTAGGAATGTTACGACTAATTGACTTTTTTTCTTCCCTATATAATCCCGATTTACCGACCAATAAAAAGTAATCCAAACCATGCTGGTCCCATGAATTAAAAAAAAACAAAAAAAAAATTTTGGCCTACTCATTGCACGTGTAAAACGTGATTGGATTAATTAAATAATTGTATTAAGAGCTGGCCCTTCTAAAACAAATTCTTTATATAGGACTTCATCTAAACAATTTTTACCAAAATTAGTGATATAGCTCCAGTATTATAATTAGCAGCCGAGGAGAAAAAAAGAACGAAAACATAATTTATATCTCCCATATATCATAGAAATAATAAAATAAACCCCATGTTGCTCACTCAAAACCGAGAATGGGTGATAAGCATAAGCCGAACCCTAGAAGAGGCTCTCTATGAGAAAAACGACGATGAAGGCGTTCTCGTCAGCATCTTCAACGTGCCCAAAACCCTAATGTCGTCCAAACCCGAAGCCTACACTCCCCAAATGGTGGCTCTAGGGCCGTACCACCGGCTCCAGCCGGAGCTCACCGAGATGGAGCGGTACAAGCTCACCTCGGCCAAGAGGGTCCAGCGGCGCTTCGGAGGCAAGACCAAGCTCAGCGACGTCGTCCGACGATTCGAAGAAAACGACTGTCGTATCCGAGGCTATTACCACCGTTTCCTTGAAGAATTGGACCGAGAAACTCTCGCTTGGATTCTCGCCCTCGACGCCTCCTTCTTGTTGGAGTATCTGCATACCTATTCCGTGTGCCGGAGGAGAAGGGAGTGTTTAGACGGTGATTCGCGGCTCACGGGAGTTTGGACTTCGAAGATGGCCCACTTGATCGATTACACGAGGAGGAAAACCGCTCAACATGCCATCCTTAGAGATATCGTCATGTTGGAGAACCAAATACCTCTCTTCTTGATCAGAGAGCTCTTTGCATTCATCCATTTCAACAACAACGATCATGATGATCATGACGATCGCGATCACAAAAATCATGATGAGGTTTTGGCGAAGATGTTGTTTGGTTTTTGCCAAGACCTCTCGCCGTTCAAGTTCGTGGACATTCAGAATTTGAAAGCGGAGCAAGAGTCCTGTTTATTAGGTAAATCCCATTTGTTGGCGCTTCTCTATTCTGTGGTCGTACCGAAAACGCTACTGCCAAGTGAAGAGATAATTGAACAGAACAAGGCAAAAGATGATGATGACAAGGAAAACGACGACGACGACGGCAACAACAAAAATGACACTAATATTATTCATGGTAACATGAATAATTGGGTCGTACAAGCTCTCAAAACGTTCTTAATAATGTTAACTTTTGTCCTCTCGGCTCCAATTCTCCTTCTAGAGAAAATCCACAAGTCCAAAACAATTATGTTCATATTAACGTTGCCATACAAAGTTACGGTCCATTTTTGTTGTCTAAAAGGCAAAACCTCAGCCGTAAACAACTTCGTTACATCTGCGGACAACTTAGCCGAGGAGATAGAGAGGATATTTCTAGAAGCTCCATCAGACGACAGCCCGTTAATCGAAGAGATCTCGATCCCAAGCGTGTCGGAGCTCTCGAAAATCGGCGTCAAGTTCACCCCGGCGAGCACCGGAGGCCTAACGGCGATAAAATTCGACAAGGCCTGCGGGAAGTTCCACCTCCCGGTGGTCCACCTGGACGACAACTCGGAGGTGGTGCTGAGGAACCTGGTGGCGTACGAGGTGTCGGCGGTGGTGGCGGAGGAGGCGGTGGCGTTTACGCGATACACGGAGCTGATGAACGGGATAATAGACACGGAGGAGGACGCGAGGGTGCTGAGGGAGGCCGGGGTGGTGGTGAACAGGCTGAAGAGCGACAAGGAGGTGGCGGCGCTGTGGAACGGGATGACAAGGTCGGTGAGGATGACGAGGGTTAGGGTTTTGGACAAGGCTATTGAGGAGGTGAATAAGTATTACTGGGGGAGTTGGAGGGTGAGGGTGAAGGTGGCCATGAAGAAGTACGTGTTCGGTTCATGGCCGATTCTGGCGTTTTTGGCTGCCAATGTTCTGCTGCTGCTGTCCGCTTTGGAGGCTGGGTGCTCTGTGTATAACTGCTCCAAATGGTTTCATTCTGATCAAAACTAGCTAACAATTTTTTATTATTTTATTTAATTTGTAATAATACAGCTACGAGAAAGTGAAATTAAAGGACCAAAAGCATTATATATATTTTTTAATAAAAACAAAAACAAAAATGGAGAAATAAATTTGACGAGTAAATAACATATTTATCAAGTAAATAATTTATTTATGTTAAATTTATTAGATAAATATTGATTTATTTATTTTCGAATTGGTAACCAATTGGTTACCCACGGCGGCGATTACCGGTCAATAACCAATTAGTTACCATTTGGTGATCAAATAATTACCCATCGGTAATCGATAACCAACTGGTTACCATTTGGTGGCCAACTGGTTAACTACCGGTAGCGGTGGTTACCGATCAAAGACACGTCGAAGGTTAGTAACCAACTGGTTACCTGCCAGTGGTCGGTAACCTACTAGTTATCATTTGGTAACCAACTGGTTACCTACCGACTGCAATGAATACCGATCGCCATATTAGAGGATTCTATGCTAATAAAAGTGTTTTAATGTGGAATAATTATATGATATACTTGTTAAGATTTTCACTGATATAGTTCTTGTGATGCAGTTTACAAGGTCAGTAAGGTCAAGAGGTTGACTAAGCTAGAGGTTTCAAGATCTCATGATAAGTTTAGTTATTTTTAAGATTTGATATTTTTGTATTACAAGGACAATTTTTGTCTCGAGGGTGAATAGAATTTTTCAGTTGCGTAGTATTGTTTCTGTTAAGTATAAGGTTTTAGTTAAGCTAATGTTCTTTTTGAGCTGCTAGCTCAAGAGAAGTGTTACAGATATGCATCATTAAAAAAAGAAAAAAAAAAGAATGTGCACATTTAAGAATGCTAAAATTTAATAGATAAGTTTTATTTTTGTTCTTAGGGGGAAAAAAAGCATAGATTATAATAAATCAATGAAAGTCGTATTTTTCCCCACATTGCTCTTATATTTAAACATCAATTGCTGGATCCATATAACTAATTCCATGAGCGAATGCGTCTAAACGAAGTCAAGTAATTTTTCTCAAAATAAAATAAAAGTTCATAATTTTTCTCTCATGACTAGGTATTAGTCTATCAGTATCACCACATCTCCATATCTGTGCTTTAATTTTTAGGGTACGTGGGTATCGATTAAGAAAATTTTGACTAAAATCATAGCACAATTAGTAATTTTTTCAGCGAGGAAATATGGATTACAAAATAAAAATCCTACCATATATTAATTAAGTAATATAAGAATTCACTAGAATTTGGTGAATATGTCACGATATATAATTGTATAAATTTTCGCCTTCAAAATTTTCTTTTAATAAATAAAATAAAATTCATCCAACCACAAAATTCCCTTCAAACAAAATTATCATCTATAAGTTTTATCAGGCCCCTTTAGACCCATAATCAACAAACCTAACTGTGGTTATCTCGCTTCACCAATGGTGGCCTGTTTGACATATGAAAAAAAAAAAAAAAAGGCATATCTATCGTTTGATACATGGACCAAAACAAAGAGCAATAAAAGATTTGTTTGTAAATGATTATTATTTTATTTATAATAATCCAATTTAAAAGAGATTAAAATTAGATTGTTTGAAGGATTTTAAATATCCGTTTAGTAAGTTAGTTGGAGATGAAATTTTTAAGTTGGAATTGATTGACTTTTCAAAAACTAATTATAATTTTTGTTGATTTTTCAGAGAAAGACAAAACTGAGATGAAAATTTTGAATTGAAACCTGAGTTCCAGATACACCCTAAATCTTTTCTTTAATTTCTTCATTCCTCTTTTATCTTCATTTAAACAAACATGAAGTACTAATTTCGATATTCCATCCATTGTTCTCTCTTGCTAAACACATTCTTAATATTCTGTTCTTGCTAGTATGTACTCAATCTAGAATGCAAGGAACTACGCCCTTATGTATAGCTTTAATATTATCATAATTGGTGAGATTGATTGGGATAAATACGCTTCTCATCAATGAATATGACCCGACTATAAGGTCATCAACAAACTTTCCTTAAAAAAAAAAAAACTATTTGATAATGCTCGATCGAAATATTAATGCTAGTCGTCCTTTTCTATACTTTTTCTTTAGCGGCAAAAAAAAAAAAAAAAAAAAAAGTTAGTTTGGACTGCCTTTGTTCTCTCAAAATTCTTGGAATTTCATACATCTTAAAGAACCACAACTTGATATGTGGTCATAGCCAGCCTGAAAACGACGTCATACCAGATCTCTACCGAGAACTTATGGCCCTTGCATATTTGCATTTATCCCTCCATTACTATGTTTTAAATTTTATTTATGGTTGTTTAATAATTTTTAGTGATTAAACTATTAATTAACGTTGTATTATAATTTTTTTAACGGATTAGTTTATAAAGTTAGGGATGATAACCATCTGTTCCCCACCAACGTGATTATCCGCTGAACCCAATGCATCATAAATTTAGTCATTGTTAGCTATGATCCCGCTCTGCTTATTTTATTTAAAAATATAATAGAGATTAATTCAATTTAATGTGTTGTAATTCTATTTTATGCTCCGTTTAGTGAAATATCTTAAATTAAAATTTTTCATTTCAGTTTTTGTCTTTTTCTGAAAAGTCAATAAAAATTATGACTAGTTTTTAAAAAGTCAACCAACTCAAATTTAAAAATTTTAACTCAAACCGTTTCACCAAACAGAACATTAATGTTGATATAAAGTTACCTATAGATGAATTATGTGATTAGTATTGTTTTTTCATTGGGATTTTAACATGAATGATGAAACAATTATTTTTAACTAAATATATAATTCTGGATATTCATTTTTTTCAATAAAAACATTTGTAGAACTCCAATTAGAGTATAAGCTTAAATGTCATCTAAAAATGTTAATATATTTGTTTCGGGAAGCTTTTTTTTCTTTTCGACTTAAAACTATTTTTCATTATTTATTTTTTTTAAATATCTACAATAAATTTAAATTTTAGGTTTCGTTTGGAAACGAACTCAAGTTTGGTTTTCAACACTCAAGGTTTTGTCTTTTTCCTCAAAATTTTTGTCTTTTTCCCCAAAAAGTCAATAAAATTTATTATTTCAACTTTAAAACTCAACTCAAACTCATTTACCAAACGGACTCTGAAGTTCATAATTTTAATTTTTCAAGTTCAAAAAAAATTTTTTTTTAATCATATAAAATTTTGAGAATAATAAAATAAGATCTATATTAATATTTTTTTTCAAATATATTTTAAATTTTAAATTTTTTTAATTTAAATAATTTATTTTCATTAAATAGATATTTTTAAAAGTCAACTCGTTTCTAATTTTTACAACATTGTCTGCGTACTTTCACCCAAACGGGTCCTAACAAAAATGAAAAATAAAAACTGAATGGGGGAGCTACTAAGGGAAGAAAACCGAGGAAAGTGGCAGAGATTTTCAAGTTTATTGGGGAGCGAGCCACTGGCACGCGACACGGTTTATGGGACCATGCCCTTTTCTCCGCTCCTCTTTTCAAAGTTATCCTTTCGCTGATTGATTTTTTTTCTTTTTTTTTTT